>CM019073.1:3251495-3313995 GCA_009667805.1 Leptobrachium leishanense
AGATAGAGAGATATAGATAGATATGGATAGATAGATAGATAGATAGATATGGGATGGATAGATAGATAGATAGATAGATAGATATGGATAGATAGATAGATAGATAGATATGGGATAGATAGATAGATAGATATGGGATAGATAGATAGATATGAGATAGATAGATAGATAGATAGATAGATAGATAGATAGATAGATAGATAGATAGATAGATAGATAGATAGATAGATAGATGTTTAGGATATCATTATTATTATTATTTTTATTATTATTCAGTCACTTATGATCTCAGTCAGCACATTGCCAGGATCGTTAGAAATCAGAGAACATTTTATCCGGTGTTAATGAGTAGAACTAATACTAATTAATAATGCTGTGAATTCTCTGACATTATTATCTTTATACATTCCGAGCCGGCGCTCTCTTCCTGCGATGCAGAAACCGCTCGCTCAGGTGAGAGCGTGCACATGTCTGCATCACGTCTGCATATAAACCGTATTGCTTCGCAGGTAGACAAACAGATGACTCTCTTTACACGAGGCAGTTGTCAGCTTGCCGGAACATCTGTCCAGAGCCGCTAGCTGGAATCCAGGGTTTTCGGGAAGAGGGATAAAGATTTCTGTCGCTAACACAACAATAACACACTCCTCCTGCAGATTGCTTAGCAACGCTGGGGATTTAGCAACACGGATTAAAATGTTTATTGCGTTCCAGATCTCGCTTAAATCTTAGATTTATGATACGCTGAAATGAAGGCGCATTAAAATTTACAAAAAAAAATAAAAAATCATCCATCGGCAAACAAGCTACAAGTATCGGACTAATATTCTGTTGTCAAGAGGTCACGCCGAGCGAGATCAAAGCTGGCCTCTGATAATTTGCAGTCAGGAGGGCATCCTCTGGCCAGGCATTATATTATTTACATTTCTTTGGAGAACATTCTAATTAAAGACAATTCCATTAGACATCAGACACGGATAGTTATGGATGCTAACATAGCAAAAAAAGATATATGTACTCCTAACCCAACCGTATAACAACAGTGAAGCACTGCAACAGAGCATGAATGTCTTCCGAGGCTAAGAATGTGAAGAACCTTCAATATTTACCTTTTATAAAATTTATTATTATTGTTTAATTTTTTTATGTTGCAATAAACAAAGAAGATATGGAAAACTATATAAGAAAACTATATAAACATGGAAAACTGTATAAAGTGGTTATTCAAAGAAAAAAACTACTCATACATTATGTTACATCCCATGGTACCCGATACCAGCACCCAGTAGCGTCCTGATCGCTGGCTGGGCGCCGAGTGAAAAGCAGAAGCCTTGTGGTCACGTAAGACACCAAGGGGCATGGCTTAATGACGCTGTGCCCGCCGGGTTTAAAACCCAGTGCCTCAATTACACCAGTGCCCTGACGTGGTTATCTCTTCCCTCAGCACTGTGTATTTGGCTATTGTGTATCGACCTGGCATTTACTGGCGAACCCGCTCTGTGTACCGACCTGGCATTTCCTGACAACCCTGCTCTGTGTACCGACCTGGCATTTCCTGACAACCCTGCTCTGTGTACCGACCTGGCATTTCCTGACAACCTTGCTCTGTGTACAGACCTGGCATTTCCTGACAATTTTGCTCTGTGTACCGACCTGGCATTTCCTGACAACCTTGCTCTGTGTACCAACCTGGCATTTCCTGACAAGTTTGCTCTGTGTACCAACCTGGCATTTCCTGACAACTTTGCTCTGTGTACCGACCTGGCATTTCCTGACAACCCTGCTTTGTGTACCAACCTGGCAAGTACTGATATACCCATCCTGTGTACTAACATGGCTAATACTAGTGTTCCTGCTCGATACATTACTATTGGCAAACCTCTTTCTCTCACTCTTGGTACTAAGATGTCTGTACCATCAACCAAGTCTGGTATAATATTCTGGTATCTGTTAAGCCTTGCTGGGTATGTCTTATTTGGTTCCCTGAAGATAGTTAGTTGTACCGACCATCTAAGGATCGTAGGGGTAGATAGTATACTGCATACAAGGACCAGCATCATAGACCCAAGGGGTATTCGTAACACATTATTACAATGGTACCTGGTGCGTGGCATATATGGAATCATGGATGTACAGTCAGGTCCAGAAATATTGGGACATCGACACAATTCTAACATCTTTGGCTCTATACACCACCACAATGGAGTTGGAATGAAACAAACACAATGTGCTTTAACTGCAGACTGTCAGCTTTAATTTGAGGGTATGTACATCCAACTCAGGTGAACGGTGTAGGACTTACAGCAGTTTGCAGATGTGCCTCCCTTCACCTGAGTTGGATGTACATACCCTCAAATTAAAGCTGACAGTCTGAAGTTAAAGCACATTGTGTTTGTTTCATTCCAACTCCATTGTGGTGGTGTATAGAGCCAAAGATGTTAGAATTGTGTCAATGTCCCAATATTCCTGGACCTGACTGTATGTCTTTTGTGATGTATGATTGATAGGAGGCTGTAAAGCAGAGATCTTCAACTCCGGCCCCGCCAGATGTTTCTGGTCTGCAACTCCCATGATTCCCTGGCCATCTATTGCATTCAAAGATATATAGAATTGTATCCAACCAGCATATGTGTGTGTGTGTGTGTGTGTTAGAGTTTGAGGTCCCTGCTTTAAATTGACCATTAATGAATCCAGAAAGGGCAACTCACCAAACCTGATGTTGAGCATCAGAGAAAACACTGACAGGCAAAGTTCCTGCAAGTAACAGCAACCAACAGTATCACCACCAATATTCTTCTGTAAAAGGGGTCTCCAATCATCTTGTTTTAATGGTGATTGTCATGAATTAAGCCTATGCCCGCACCTAAACCGTGGCAAACCCTTATTCACCTGTCTAGGTTTGTATGCAGGTTCGATTCCCCTATCTGGCTGTTAAGCTTCTGTTGTGATACCTACAGGTGTATACTACTTCACCTAAATGAAGCCTGCTTAAAAGAGGGATCCACCCTTCCATCAGGGCTTCAACATAACGTCCCTGGAAGTGCAGACAACCAGACCTGTTCCTGAAGCTCCCTACCGTGTTACCTGAATCCCTCCAGTGATACTCCCAAGTGGAACCCTGCTACCAAGGAGAATCTCCCCACCAAGGTACCCCGCTCTCAAGAACCCTCGTTCTTCGAGTGTACCCCACTTCCAAGAATCCTCGTTTGTCAAGCATACCCTGCTACCAAGGAGAATCTCCCCACCAAGGTACCCCGCTCTCAAGAACCTTCGTTCTTCGAGTGTACCCCACTTCCAAGAATCCTCGTTTGTCAAGCATACCCTGCTTTCAAGAATCCCTATTGTCAAGCTGAATCCTGCATACAGTCTGTTGCCTGCCTGCTAGTGCTGCTATTATTTACTATTTGTTTTGTTTATTATTTAATAAACCTTCAATACCCAGCAACCTGTGTGACTCCTATGATCACTGCATCCTGGGCTCACTTCACCCACCGCCGCACTCCCGTACCTGACAGAATGTCGAAGCCTTCACACAGTGAGTCCGCGGTGATCCAAATCGTTATGGAGTACCTCAGAAAAGCCATTCAAGACATCCTGCAACATTTGGACTCCGTTTTTGCAAGTATGCAGCAGGGTTTAAATGACACCTCTACTAAGGTGTGCACTCCAGCTCCAAAGAAAGTGGGTAGAGGACCCCTAACATCCGAAGAAATTGCTAGGAGAAGGTCCCAGAAGCTCTGCTTCTACTGCGGGGAACCGTCCCATTCCATCTCGGAATGTTTAGTGCGGCCCCCAAGCTGCCCCGCACTTTCCCTGGAGTTTCAAACGAAACCCTGCAATCCCCAGTGCTACCTGGTGCTACTCCCAAGTCTGCACCTGTTAAATCAAAAAGGACTTTTTCTATCAAGGCCAGAGAACCCTTTTCTACTCCGCCTGTGTTTCCACTGCCTAGTGAAGCACTGCCCACCAAGTTCAAGAAGGCAGTGCCTGTCAAGTCTGCTTCCACCAGACCAAAAAGGGAAATTGTTCCTACCAAGTCCTTGTCCAGAAAACCCACACCTGCTAAAACAAGGACTGTGTATAAAAAGTCTATGGAGGCCTACTCGGATAAGCTCCAAAGGTGCCAGCCAAATAGGATGGTGTCACTGGACACCTATCCTGAGGTCACAGACCTTGAAGACCCCTATCCTGCCGAAACCATGGAGTTCGAGTCCACCCTACCTCCAGAATATGAACCTGAAATTCCCATGGAGTTAGCTGCTGCCTCCCCTTCTCAGACACCCCACACTCTCAACCAGCTTTCCAGGTACCTTGGTGTCGCTGTCTACGCCCCAGCAACCGTCTTCAAGTCATCGGTGAAACCAGGACCCCGAAATCTGGAAGCCAACTCCTGTCTCCATGACCTAGAAGAATCACTGTTGCTGCAGAGTCCAGCTGCCTCCATACTAAGGAGGGCTCTTGGATTCAAAAAGGTTGAGACTCCCACTCCCCACAGCCGCAAATCCGGGCTGGTTTCTGGACAACCATGCCAAGCATATATCGGTACCACTGTCTCTACCCCTGAAGGCACCATTACTATGGAACCCTTGCCCCCTGGGTTCACGTATGGTTCCAATGGGACTGTGGTCAGATACGCAGACCTGCAGGTGTTTCAGAACCCCAAAAGCGCTTGGAGATCACTCCACAATAATGTTGTCACTGCCCTGCAACCCGCAGGATTCCAAGAGCCGTGCCGTACCGAGGTCCAGGTCCAAGAGCCGTGCCGTACCGAGGTCCAGGTCCAGGTCCAAGAGCCGTGCCGTACCGAGGTCCAGGTCCAGGTCCAAGAGCCGTGCCGTACCGAGGTCCAGGTCCAAGAGCCGTGCCGTACCGAGGTCCAGGTCCAAGAGCCGTGCCGTACCGAGGTCCAGGTCCAAGAGCCGTGCCGTACCGAGGTCCAGGTCCAAGAGCCGTGCCGTACCGAGGTCCAGGTCCAGGGTCCCAAGAGCCGTGCCGTACCGAGGTCCAGGTCCAGGTCCAAGAGCCGTGCCGTACCGAGGTCCAGGTCCAAGAGCCGTGCTGTACCGAGGTCCAGGTCCAAGAGCCGTGCTGTACTGAGGTCCAGGTCCAAGAGCCGTGCTGTACCGAGGTCCAGGTCCAAGAGCCGTGCTGTACCGAGGTCCAGGTCCAAGAGCCGTGCTGTACCGAGGTCCAGGTCCAAGAGCCGCGCTGTACGGAGGCGTCCCAGGTCAGGAGCGCTGTACCGAGTCCAGGTCCAGGAGCCGCGCTGTACCGAGGTCCAGGTCCAGGAGCCGCGCTGTACCGAGGTCCAGATCCAGGAGCCGCGCTGTACCGAGGTCCAGATCCAGGTCCAGCGCTGTACCGAGGTCCAGGTCCAAGAGCCGTGCTGTACCGAGGTCCAGGTCCAAGAGCCGTGCTGTACCGAGGTCCAGGTCCAAGAGCCGTGCTGTACCGAGGTCCAGGTCCAAGAGCCGTGCTGTACCGAGGTCCAGGTCCAAGAACCGTGCTGTACCGAGGTCCAGGTCCAAGAGCCGTGCTGTACCGAGGTCCAGGTCCAAGAGCCGTGCTGTACCGAGGTCCAGGTCCAAGAGCCGTGCTGTACCGAGGTCCAAGCCCAGACTGCTGCCACCAAAAAACAACATTTGTGGACACTGATACCGCTGCAGCTACCCTGCCAACTCCTGGTAAAGCCAGTCCGTCTAGTGAAGTCCTGGTACTTGTCTCTGCCATGGCAGCTCAGGTGAACACCCTCACCCATACCATACAGGACATGCAGCTGAACCACAATACCTGCAGTCTCAGGTACAGGTTGCATTAGCCCGTGGACATTTCTCTACTCCCGATCTGGTTGCCACCAGCAACCCCATACATCAGGACGACTCCGAACCCACTGTGCTCGATAGCACCTCAGATATGGATCCCACGATACCCTACAGTGTCCAAGGTATCGTGATACGCCGAACAGACCTTGAAAACCCTGTGACCATCTTGACCACCCAAACCTCATCCTTGGAGGTGACGGGTCCTGGCCCCAACCGACGGCGGCGCAGGAAAAAATAGGTGGCCCCCTTGCTATATATATCTGATTGTTCGCGCCCGGAAGGCGCTCCTTGGGTTGGGGTACTGTCATGAATTAAGCCTATGTCCGCACCTAAACCGTGGCAAACCCTTATTCACCTGTCTAGGTTTGTATGCAGGTTCGATTCCCCTATCTGGCTGTTAAGCTTCTGTTGTGATACCTACAGGTGTATACTACTTCACCTAAATGAAGCCTGCTTAAAAGAGGGATCCACCCTTCCATCAGGGCTTCAACATAACGTCCCTGGAAGTGCAGACAACCAGACCTGTTCCTGAAGCTCCCTACCGTGTTACCTGAATCCCTCCAGTGATACTCCCAAGTGGAACCCTGCTACCAAGGAGAATCTCCCCACCAAGGTACCCCGCTCTCAAGAACCCTCATTCTTCGAGTGTACCCCACTTCCAAGAATCCTCGTTTGTCAAGCATACCCTGCTACCAAGGAGAATCTCCCCACCAAGGTACCCCGCTCTCAAGAACCTTCGTTCTTCGAGTGTACCCCACTTCCAAGAATCCTCGTTTGTCAAGCATACCCTGCTTTCAAGAATCCCTATTGTCAAGCTGAATCCTGCATACAGTCTGTTGCCTGCCTGCTAGTGCTGCTATTATTTACTATTTGTTTTGTTTATTATTTAATAAACCTTCAATACCCAGCAACCTGTGTGACTCCTATGATCACTGCATCCTGGGCTCACTTCACCCACCGCCGCACTCCCGTACCTGACAGTGATTCCAAAACGGTGATTTTAGATTGATGATCTCCACTGAATGCCGATAAAAGCAACACTAGACAACTTCAACCGCAACACCGACGAGAACTACGGTGAAATCTACTTTGAATAATTTTGACAGAAACAGCAGTGGAGGCACTTTTGAAAGCTATGGTGGAAAGAATGGGGGTACGTATGGCAAACTATGGTGCCGGTTTCCTAAATGGTCAATTCACCGTTGTTTCATCATACCTGACCCATCGAAGCCCGCAGAAGTGAAACCACTGGTCTTTCGATAAAAGAACGGTGCTTAGTACTTTGTTTTGTAATATCAGTTCCAAAATGTCCCGTGAAGTGTGCATTGTGGATGGTAAGCTCTGCGCACATGACTGCCTTTTCTCTGGTGTTTATTTCACCAAGGATGACATGTACATTTGTGTACATACGAATTGAGTTTATTCCAGTTGTGGCGATTCGCCGATTTGTCTGAAACCCAAATTCACATAACGACACCGACAAATTACCCCAAAAATTAGTCATGTGGGATCAACTTGTGCGATTGGATTCCGTTTGTGTCTGTGTGAAACGAATCCTGAATCCCAACACACAATACACGTCACAACCTGAACTGCAGGTCTTTAGAGTAGCCGGTGAATAGCCAACTAATAGGCGAACACAGAAAGCACAGAGTTACAGGAAGAGCCAGGGTCACAGACCAGAGAGGTTAGTCGTACAATACAAGGGTCGGTGCATGGGGTTAATAGAGGAACAAACAGAAAGCACAGAGACACAGAAAAATCCAGAGTCATAGACCAGAGAGGGTAGTCGTACAATACAAGGGTTGCTACTTGGGGTTATTGACACACAGCAAGGGTTAAAGCTAAAAGAATGTTCAAGAACTAAGCCAAGGTTGGTACACAGGGTTAAATAATATACAGTAGGAACAAAAACGCACTATTTGGCAATAGAAACCATAACATGGCACCTTGGTAAAGGGAATCCCAGCATTTAAATTTGGCAGGCACTTCTCTTTGGAACACGTCATAATGCCATGCCCCCTGTCGGTCGTTGCGTCATTCACCGGCCCCCACGAGAGCCGGCAATATAAACCGGCTGCCGGCAAGCGAGCTGCGAAGGAGATGCTGCCAGGTACTGGAGGGACCAGGAGCCCCAAACGTCAAACTCTGCATCTCCAAGTGCAATTTGTAGGAGCACTGTATGAAATTGAAGCAGAGTTGGTGGTCATCAAGGCAACCCTTCTGCTCTCCCAATTTACTTCGTACCTGCTGTCAATGGGTGATAGTGTAAATAAATAATTAGTTGTGCACACAGGCTCATTAACCAGGAGTGAAACCCTTTTAACAAAACATTTAATCTGGATTTTGGACAAACTGAATTATCTGTCCACTGAAATTTGGATAAAACAAAACAATTGAAATTTTTGGACAAACTGCTAATAACAAATCAATATTTTTTGGCCATGCACTTGTCTGCTTTTTAGCAGGCCTCCTCATAGTTGCTGTTGAGCCGTTTTTCCTGTTTATCCCATGGAATGCTACACAGAGGATCATAAACCATCTACTTTTCTGTGTTAAATAAATCTGACTTGTGCGCATTGGTGGTCTCCAGATTTTATCCAGGACTGTCTAAATACAGAAGGTTCTGGAAATGTAGACCAGCGATGGCTGTAGGCTGGCAGAGAATTTGAAGAACATGAAATGGAACACAAAACAGCATCTGAAATAGAATTCTGGATGTTGTAGTCTGACAATGGTGAGAGAATTCTGCCAGTAGTAAATCCTATAGCATCCAATGACTGGCAACTGATTGTGGAAATGGAAGCTCAACAATGGTTCTTGGCCGTTTGGGTTATTTGAGGTAGTACAAGAATAGGCTGTACAGGAAAAGAAAACAGAAAATCCAATTATTGGCAACGATTTATGGAAATTGTCATCTAACAATGACTGCTAGACAGCAGAATTCCAAAAACAAGAAATCCAACAAAACCCAATGTCTGGCAGTGATTGCCAGAATCTGTTGTTCTGACAAATGACTTTTGGCTACCAGGGTTTTCCAAAATGTGGAGGCCAACTAAAAACTTTGGCCAGCAGAGAGTCCTTTCGTACCGAATTCAACAATGGCTGCAAAGTCAAGGCAGCATAATAATAAGTCTGGCTCAAATAACGTTAGCACTGCTGCCACTGGAATATCTTCTGCTTATAAAATGTAAGGAAGAGGCATTGTTTGTATTATAAATATATCAACTATACTAAACACAATGATGAATAAATCCTTTAGCGGGCACGCCATGAAAACCTTGCATTCCTTCCGAGAGGTTCCTGGGATTATGTCCACCAAGTTTTGGTCTTCTTCTTGCAACATTAAATCAGTTATTCACTAAGCGCTGTTGTTTTATTAAAATAATGGTGGATTTATGTTATTGAACTAGGGTGAAGAGACTATTGTTAAACTGCAGTGAATTGCCAACTTGGATAGTTCCACCATAGTTCACCGTAGTTTTCACCAAAGTTGTTCAGCGTAGATTTCACAGTTGTTTCCACCAAGGGTCAAAAATTGAATTCCTAAATTACTAGCCAGTTGAAAAAGTTATTCGCCACTTCTGATCCCACCCATCACCTTCCCCACACCACTTACACTTCCACACACTGCCTACCCACAACTCTGTTCCATCTTCATACCATATTTGTTTTGTCTGTGTGAGTGTCCCCCTTTAAAGGAGCAGGTGCAGAAATCAACCTTCTGCGTATTTAGTGGGCCAGGCTTCCACTCACCTTGCTGTAGATGTCTACATTTCCTGGGCGAGTGAGCGAGTGGAAATTTTGAGCCTCTTGTTTCTACCATTGTTGCAGGTAATGTTGCCAAGCGTTGTTTCCACCGTCGTTTCAATCAGGATTCAATGAAGATCTCCAATTTCAAATCTTTAAAGTATATTCTCTGGTGTCACAAAGCAACGGTGGAACAGTGGACACAGCAGTTGACTCCTTTTACATAGGGATAACAAAGGTGTTGCAAGCAGGAGATCGGAACTTGGTGGATACAGTTGAGGAACCTCTTGTTTGGTGTTGCTCACCATTGCTTGCAGTAACTTCACCTGCTGGGGTTGAGTTTGCGTTTCTTGATGGCACGGTTGCCTCAACTGTTATTCCTTTCCATTGTTTGTAACTATGGTTGACTTCAGTGCCACAATGGTTCTTCGTGAATAACCTCATAAAGATCTGCGTTATATGTGTCTGACATGTGACCTTCTATTTATCCTTTACTGTTTGACTATAAAATATCACAGAGGAGGTGCAATCTGGATGATCAGGGGCTACGTCTTATTTTAGGGGACATGATTATGAGGGTGTACATGGACCTTGCGACGAGTAATCAAATTTGTTTATGAGACAAGAGCAGAAGGAGAAAGATTTCTGGAAACACCGATACAACTATTAATCTTTTAAGGTGAAATTGACGTTTCTGGCAAAGGAAAACAAAAAAAAAGCAGGTTTTCCTCTTAGCTCACTGACAGTTCATTAAGGGTTCTCTGGCACAGCGTTCCCTTATTCAGCGAAGTCTCAGACGTGGATGCACTCCGCAATGGCTGACGCTGAATCTGTTTCAAGGAGAGAAGGGAGCTGATTGGGCGAGAAAGAAATCGAGAACGACAGATGGAGCCTAACTAAGGTATAAAAAAAAGGAAAAAAGGGAAAAAAATAATTGCTGAAGCAAAACATCTTAAAAACAGATTTTTTTTTACAGACGAGGCTTCTTCTGATGTTCTGCTGATCCCTATTTAGATCGGATAAATTGTGCAAAGTGTAAAATAATAATGTGCTCTGCGATTAAAATGATGTTTTCAGGTTCAAAAAAATTATTTGAAACATATTTTTGGATGATATAAGTGCAGCGCCAAAGCTGGGATAAATATATGCTTCTGCAGATACTATCAGGGTTATTCAAAGAGATCCGAATTGCTTGAGAAAGGTAACCGAACGCTGAAAATCAGGGTTCGGTTACCTTTCCTGACCATTCGGCTATCCAGAGAGCAGGCAATTCGCCAAATCCTAGCGAATTGCCTGCACATACGGTGCCTGTTCGGTGCCTGTTCGAGGGCAGTGAAAACCCCATAGAAAAGCACTGTTTCGGCTATTCAGAGAACACAAACCAGCAGTGAAAGGTTCCCCTAATTTCCTGCCATACAGTGGTTTAATTCGGCAGGTTTATTCAGGAGAATCCCATAGGCTTCAATGTTAAAAATATTCCCGTTTTAATTCAATATCTAATAAATCGTTCACTATAAAATTCTGCAGTATAGAGTGTCTTTATTTATAGATTTTTTAGGATACTTTAAGCATTTTTCTGAATTTTTTTTTTTTTTAATAGTCCGATTTGTTTTTGATTTTTTTTTAAGTTTACTTATTTTTTCTGTAACAGCCCTTTTTATTATCATTCCCTGGACCTCATATGTAAATTTCAGACATTTTCGCTCAGTAGTTTCTTTGCAAACAGCGTTTCAATTTCAAACATTCATACAAACTGTTTTGCTAATTTATTCACCTCCCTCTGTCTGCGGTCTCGGCTTTTTCTCGACTTTTTCCGGCGGCTTCGCTGCGTATGATCGGCTCCTGCTCGGGTTTTTCCGGCGTCTTCGACGGGTTAATCCAGATGTTTTTGAGGGTTTTCGGCGTGCATTCGGCAGGTTTTGCGGTTAGTTTTCGTCGGGTTTGCGGCAGCTTTTCCCTGCAATTCGGAGACCCTGTGGTGTTTGCTGAATACACCGCAGGGTCACCGAAATGGGATCGGCAACACGAACCGAATTCAAGAGAACGAAAAGTCACCGAACGTGCGGTGACTTTTCGAATCTCTTTGGATAACCCTGTATATGTTCCGGCATCCATTGGTGCTTTGAAGGATGAGACATGATATCGGAGTTGAACTTGGCTTGGTTGTGGCTCAGCAATGCACAGGAAATGATACAGAAAAGAACGCTTAACGAAAGAGACACTTGGCTAATCCTGACTTGGAAACTAGTCTGTTGCCATTTGGTGACGGTGAAGTCGCCGGCAAAGTGACAAGTCATGTATTTATAATGTGAAGAAGACAACCAAATCGATCCAATTGCCAATCGAGTGTTTTCATACGGAAGCCGAGAGCGACCATTTATTTCTTCTTTTTGTCACTTTTTATTGCAAGACAACAAGTTGTTTTCTCAAAATGAGAACTTCCTACATAAATTTTTGGATGCGGTCAAAAACGACGCCTCCTGTCATTTCTTCTAAGCATTTTTCGGGGAAAAAATTTGGCTGACTTCAAATTCTTTGATGAAATTGGAGCTCCATCTGAAAAGTTTAGATTACTTCTGAATAGGCTTGTGCACCGATTTTTTTTTTTTGGTTCGATTCGATTCGATTTTTCGGATCTTTAAACTTTTCGATTCGGCTCGTTTCGACCGATTTCTGTTTCGATTCGGTTCGGCTCGACTCGTTTTTCGTGCACATTTTTTTTTCGGAATTTCGACCATTTTTCGTATTTTCGTGTCACTTAGCTCGTTTTTTTGTATCGACTTTTCGTATTTTCGGAAATTTTAGTTTTTCGGAATTGTAAATGGTTTCGGAATATCGACCATTTTTCGTATTTTCGTGTCACTTAGCTCGTTTTTTGTATCGACTTTTCGTATTTTCGGAAATTTTCGTGTTTTCGGAACGTCTGTTCTCCTCGTTTCAAAGCAATAAATTTCGATTTGACACATTTCAAGTACATTCGAAAATTCTGAAAATATTTCGTTTCGGCTCGGAAAACTTTTCGGATCTGCCATTTTCGGATCTAAAAATTTTCGGAAAATCGGCCGCATCCGAAAACACGAATCGGGAAATTTCGTGAAAATTCCGAAATTCCGAAACCCGAAACGCACATCCCTACTTCTGAATTACAGCGTTTGCTAGGGTTAGGGCTAGAATTAGGGTTAATGTTATAAATAGGTTTAGAAATTAGGGTTAGGGTTAGGATTATTGTTAATTTTAGGCCAAGGATTAGAAAATAGTGTTAGGGCTTGGAAAAAAAGGTTTGTCATTTGTGCAGCACTGTTATTCACATTATAATTGAAAATTGAACAATAGTGCTACATTAATAAATTCTAAAAAAATACACTTTTATTTTTATTTATTTATTATTTTTATTTATTTTTTACTTTTTTATTTTTTTTTGTTTACACGCAGCCTGCTCAAGTTCTGGCCTTGAATGTCTAAATTCACCATAGGGTCCCAGAAGTGCTGGGAAAAGCCACTAAATGGATCCGAAAAATCTATGAAAAATTGCTTAAAAATCTGCAAGAATCCGAGTATAACCTGCTGATACGAGCCAATTTTTTTTTTCTGATTCAACCTTGGGATTCTGGTGGCGATACGTGTTGTGTGGCATTTATCATCCATTTTCAAAAAATTGGATCGATTTGAAACGCAGCAGAAAAACCGTCAAACGTACCCAGCGATCGGCCGCAAAACTGCCAAACGCATCTGAAAAAAGCCGATGATCCACCAGAGAGCCGACCAGCCACCGGAAAAGCTGACAAGCCGCCGAACGAGGTAAAAAACCCCCCAAATAAACACTGCCACTTAACGCTTTGCAAAAAAAACAACTGCGTGAAAATGCCAGATTTGAATCGCCGAACGACCCGAAATTGCCCGTACGGCGAAATTCGCCATGCGGTGCATTTTCGGGGCCAATTCGGCACTCTTTGAATTATTCCTTAGGTCTACCATGCCAGAGAAGACATAAGATGCCGAATAAGCAAAGAGACCACAGAGACAATCCAGCACACAGAGCACATTGTGACTGGGTGGAATATACCAGCAAAGACAGTGTACACCGAGAGGCCCAACTGGGTCACCGGGATTGTGTACCGAGACATCATACAGACTGGACCTATAACTCCAGTTGGAAAATGCCACAAACAGTCAATGGAACCATCAGGACTAACATCCTACGAGACCTCCAGATCGAAATAAGACGTCAGCTGCTGAAGAATGTTGACTGTGGTGGTTCCCAGTGACATCAAGATGGAATATAAAAAGATCAAGAGGTCGGTAAAAAAACAGAAAACCTGTAAGGATTATAGGCTACAGTAGGGTCAGTTAATAGGAGCATTCGGGTTTGTGGTCACCAAACTGTCCGACTGACTACAGCACATTCCATGTGGGACATCTGGGATCCAATGCAACGAGAAAATCCGTAAATGTGTATAGATCTACAAGATACACAAACCTTCACACATTTATACTTTACGCTGATAATCTGAGTTTTTTTGCGAACGGGCCTGAATGACAATATTAATGCAACTTGTCACTGATAATTATATCACAAAAGGCGTTTACGTTGAAATGTGGCCAGTTCCGAGAGTACAGGGGTCTCACAGGAGGATCCGGCCTGGGCTGAAAACCTCGTTAGGCTAATTAAACCCACATCCTGTCAAGCTAATCAGGACTTTTGTTACCGCAGGGGTTCATTAGCACCGCTCTTTGGTTTGCTGGATGATATGTATATAAATACTTCCAGACGGCACAGAATATATATATATGTACGTTTTATAATTGGCGTATAAAGATGGGGGTGTAGAATGTGTCAGGATAAGGTGGACAATAATCAGTTTGGAAAACTGACTGATATCGATAGGTCAAAGGTCCTTCCTATTTGTTCTTCGTTTGTTTACGTCATTAATGGTGAAGGTGTAACTTAGTGACACAATGTTGCGGGTGGAAATAGAAGACAGGCGAATGTGACCTGATGATCAGAGGGGTGTAAAATGGGAGTACGTGTGGCGTTGGGAAGACATGTACAGAGGGGTATGGTGGATTTGAATGTGAGCTACAGTATCTTTCTTTCTTTACATATATATATATATATAGGTGTCAGCCCTATAATAGAATATACAATAGCATATACAAAATACACGAGAGGGGCAGCACTCAACCTTAACTACGCTGCCCCTCTCGTGTATTTTGGATATTACAGGATTGACACCCCTTTGGGCTAGCACCCCTCCCTGTCACAGGTGCTCCACCCGCAGGTTCTATTTAAACCTTGATCTGCAGGGAGCTTTGGAAAGGCCTGGGTCCTCAAGTTTATCCCATAAGAGCAGACATTAGGTTAGTATGATAGGACCTGCCAGGGGTGGAATACATTGTCGCTGTTGGCAGGCTTACGCAATCCATGGCCATCCATTGCAAACTAAACTTCCACCATTGTTCAACAGAGCTCAGCATTGAATCTGTGTAAGGGTTAAGAACTGCAGTGTTTTTGAAGGGGTTAAGAAATGTTTGCAAGCATTTAAAGGGTTAAATCTGGTAAATCTCTATGTCTAAATGAATTTAGCTGCTGTTGTGGTTTCTTTTGTATTTGAATATGTTTGGTGTGCTCTTCTCCTGTTTTGTTGTAAATATATATATACACTATATTGCCAAAAGTATTGGCTCACCTGCCTTGACTCGCATATGATCTTAAGTGACATCCCATTCCTAATCCATAGGGTTCAATATGACGCCGGTCCACCCTTTGCAGCTATAACAGCTTCAACTCTTCTGGGAAGGCTGTCCACAAGGTTTAGGAGGGTCTTTATGGGAATTTTTGACCATTCTTCCAGAAGCGCATTTGTGAGGTCACACACTGATGTTGGACGAGAAGGTCTGGCTCTCAATCTCCGCTCTAATTCATCCCAAAGGTGTTCTATCGGGTTGAGGTCAGGATTCTGTGCAGGCCAGTCAAGTTCATCCACACCAGACTCTGTCATCCATGTCTTTATGGACCTTGCTTTGTGCACTGGTGCACAGTCATGTTGGAAGAGGAAGGGGCCAGCTCCAAACTGTTCCCACAAAGTTGGGAGCATGGAATTGTCCAAAATGTCTTGGTATGCTGAAGCATTCAGAGTTCCTTTCACTGGAACTAAGGTGCCAAGCCCAGCTCCTGAAAAACAACCCCACACCATAATCCCCCCTCCACCAAACTTTACACTTGGCACAATGCAGTCAGACAAGTACCGCTCTCCTGGCAACCGCCAAACCCAGACTCGTTCATCAGATTGGCAGATGGAGAAGCACGATTCGTCACTCCAGAGAATGCGTCTTCACTGCTCTAGAGTCCAGTGGCGGCGTGCTTTACACCACTGCATCCGACGCTTTGCATTGCACTTGGTGATGTATGGCTTGGATGCAGCTGCTCGGCCATGGAAACCCCTTCCATGAAGCTCTCTGTGCACTGTTCTTGAGCTAATCTGAAGGCCACATGAAGTTTGGAGATCTGTAGTGATTGACTCTGCAGAAAGTTGGCGACCTCTTCGCACTATGCGCCTCAGCATCCGCTGACCCCGCTACGTCAGTTTACGTGGCCTACCACTTCGTGGCTGAGTTGCTGTCGTTCCCAAACACTTCCCCATTCTTATAATACAGCTGACAGGTGACTGTGGAATATTTAGGAGCGAGGAAATTTCACGACTGGATTTGTGGCACAGGTGGCCTCCTATCACATTTCCACGCTGGAATTCACTGAGCTCCTGAGAGCGACACATTCTTTCGCAAATGTTTGTAAAAACAGTCTGCATGCCTAGGTGCTTGATTTTATACACATGTGGCCATGGAAGTGATTGAAACACCTGATTCTGATTATTTGGATGGGTGAGCGAATACTTTTGGCAATATAGTGTATATTGCAAGGGGAAAAAGAAGGAAACAAAGCGCACTAACTGCACGCAAGATATGATTGCGATACCTGGCACTTTATTTCTAGATAATTCCTGGTGTTTCTGCCGTTGTGATCAGAGCGAGAGGAAACAGCTTCTAATTTCTTATGACAAAACACTTCTGCAAGCTCTGTAATTTTCTGGAACAGTTTTATCCTTTTTTTTCTTAGCTCTATAATTTACGCCTAATGAAGATCTTTTGCTGCTGCAAAAAATAAAAAAATAAAAAAAATAATAATCTTGCAGCACTTTGGAGCACAGCAAATCACAACATAATATATAAAATAATATTTTTTTTCGTAGGAGCTCTTCAGAACATCGAGATGACATGATTTTCCCCAAGCACAAGATTAATTTTTATGCGTCTTTAATATTACATGTAAAAACATAGTGGAGGTATTTGATGCAGAAACATCAACGTACCAGAGATTGCGCGAGTGGAACTCAATATAATATAATAATTTTATTATAATGCTTTATGTAGCACCAGCAGAATCTACAGCGCTGTACAAAGGGATGATACATTAAAGCAACACACACAATAGACTTGAGTTCCCTAAAATCAATTAATAGGTAGGCGCATACATATTGTTAGGTGTCCTGCCCAATAACACTTGCTGGTGAGGTGTTGTGACCAGGATCCGATCCAGAACCTGCTTCTCCATTGTTGTGGGGGACAGTCGTTACCATTAAGCTATGTAGCTGATATATTGTAGTAGGCATACAAATAGATACACAGAAAGACAGATAGAAGAACAGATAATTATACAGAAATATAGAGAAAAGGAGAGATATAGAAATAGTTAGATAAAAAGATAGAAGGATGGATAGGTTGAAGAGCATGTAGATATAGACAAATATGATGGATAGATTGATGCAAAGAATGATAGAAAAATTGATAACAGAAGGATAGATTGACAGATATATAGAAGAATACATAGAAAGCAGGAGAAATGGATAGATAGATGCAAAGAATGATAGATGGATAGAAGGATAGACAGAAGGATAGATAGAAGATAGCTATTGAATACAGAGATGTAGTGTATGCAGCTGCCCCGCAAAAGCACCTTCAGAAACTTACTACATTGTATAACTCATTCTGCCGCTTTGTGCTAAAATGTAACTACATGACCCACCGTTGTGACACGTTAAAAGAAATAAACTGCCCGTCGCTGGAATCTAACCTGAATAGGCTGCTTCCCCCAGCAGTTCCCTCATCTTATAACCTCCGATCCAGGACCTGCACCTTACTTACAATACCACAATACAAAATGAAAGTGTCTCAATCCTCATTTTCCTACAGAGCACCTCAATTATTGAATAACCTCCCAGACGCCATCAAATCTTCCCCAGTCTAAATTCCAGTAAGAGATCTCTATTAATATACCTCGATACAGAATGCACCTGTAAACATGTAACACAGTGACTATATACAGAATGCACCTGTAAACATGTAACACAGTGACTATATACAGAATGCACCTGTAAACATGTAACACAGTGACTATATACAGAATGCACCTGTAAACATGTAACATAGTGACTATATACAGAATGCACCTGTAAACATGTAACACAGTAACTATATACAGAATGCACCTGTAAACATGTAACACAGTGACTATATACAGAATGCACCTGTAAACATGTAACACAGTGACTATATACAGAATGAACCTGTAAACATGTAACACAGTGACTATATACAGAATGCACCTGTAAACATGTAACACAGTGACTATATACAGAATGCGCCTGTAAACATGTAACACAGTGACTATATACAGAATGCACCTGTAACATGTAACATAGTGAGTATATACAGAATGCACCTGTAACATGTAACATAGTGACTATACACAGAATGCACCTGTAAATATGTAAAACAGTGACTATATTTCCTACATATTTATTTTCTGTGTTAATCTGTATATTTGTGTTCTTTTTAATATCTTGCATTTCATTACTTTGTATTTCTGTAACGACTGTAAAATTTCAATGTTTCTTGAACCCAGGAAATACTTGAAAACGAGAGAAATCTCAATGTATCCTTTCTGGTAAAAAAAATACTTTGCAAATAATTAAAATAAATAATAAATAAGAATAAGTAGAAAACAGGAGAGATAGATAGATAGAAGGACATATAGATGGATACACAGGTAGAATGATAGATAGATGGAAGGACAGATCGAAGGATAGACAATGTGATGGACATACCATTCACTGTTGAGACTTTACTTTATTTTCCAGCCACAATACATGCAGAGTGTCCAAATAAACACGCAAATAAAACAAGCAGAAATCAAACGTCTGCTCCTCATTCGGGAGCATAACTGAACATTTGTCCTCCCCTTGCTGGCATTACTGGGCGGCTAAGCCGCTTACCAGTAAAGTGAAACAAAATAAAGAGTCTGTTTCATCCCTTTGTAAATTCAGGGCTTGTCTCCTCCTTTTCTTCTCCCAGTCAAAAGATTGCTTTCCCAGTTGGAACCAAAGTACCTATAAAGGCAAGGCAGTCTTAATCAGCAGTCAGCTGTGAATTAACCCTATAGGGGAAAAGGGCTTCCTCCATCCGCCTGCTGACAAAATGTTGGTCTATCACCGGCCCCTAATCACACTCTCACAATGGGTAGAAGGAGAGATAGATAGTTAGATAGATAGAATGGTGGATCAATAGAAGAATAGCTAGACTTAGTCAGATGGATAGACATAAAGATAGAAGAATGGATTGAAATTAAAGAAGGATGGGTAGGTAGAAGGTCATATAGATGGATAGATAAATAGCAAATAGAAAGAAATAAAGGAGAGATGATAGCTAGCTAGATAGATATAGAGGTAGATAAAATGTGTCCTGCTATCTATCTATTTAACATGTTTATTTTTCAATTATTTAAGGTGAATTTATACAACCCAATGTTTATTGTTTTTCTTTTATTATTATTTTTTTTACAAATGATTAATCTGTATTTATCTCTCTGTTCCAACGCATTTTACCTCCACAAATCTGTCAAACGTTGACAAAAGCTACACAAAACAAGAGCTAAGCACCTTCCGTAAAGTGGGACTATTTTAAGTCCGGAGATTGTGCAGTGGTGCAAAGTCATCATCGTGCGCGGTGCCACAAGACCTCCCCCTAACGCAGGGCACCTGCAACTCTACCATCATATCCATCTATGGCCGCCGTCGCCGCAATCCTCCGCCATCACGTGTCCGGAACGTTTTTTTTTCTTGGTGTGCGGAGAGATATTTATAGGCAGACGAGCACTGAACATATGCTGTTATTCCGCATTGCTTTTTCAGATATTGCCGAGCCTTTTCAAGCACACAATGTGTAGCGGCGGCCCATCACATTTCCATAAAAGCAGCAAGGTGCCGCCGTGTCGCTCTTCTATAATTATCCGTGGCATTGTTCCCAAAGTGGTGATGATTACTCGGCCTCCTGATTTTGCTCACACCCCTCCAGCTCATGTTTGCTAATCTCGACTTTCTGCTCTCGATAAATGCTACTGGAAGCCTTTTGTCATCAGAGCGTTTGATTGTACCTGCTGTATTGCTGCGACTGTTGCTTGACCAGGTTCCAAATTTTCCTGGACAGCTTGGTCGATCGTCTTATTATGCAGAAGGAGAGCCAGATGTCTTCATGGATTTTTTGCTGATGTACAAAAGCGTGAGCTTTTAGGGCTATCACAACAATCTTATTTGTTTATTTTTCTTTTAATCGAGCATTTATAGTTTGAGTCTGGTAAAATAAGCATTTTAGCAACTGATACAAATTACCTAAACTGAATAATACAGTTTCCTTTTTTGCCATTAAATAATCGGGCAGAAGCTGCTGACAGTCTCTGCTCAATTATGTTTTATTATTATTATTTTGTTACATTTTGTTGATTTTACTCACCTTTTGTCCCTCGCCGAACACAGCTCCTCCTCTTCAGCTCAAGAACGCCCAAACCCAGACATCCCTAAAGCTTTTCTGTGCAATTTCCTTCGTGTAGGAACTGCAAGTCGAGCAGCGCTAAGAACCTTGTGAGCTTTATGTACACAATTTCCGCAGCGCCTGCACAGAACGATTGATCAGAGCTGAGATCCAATCCATTGACTTCCTCTCTAATTTCGCTCATTATCACTGGGTTTTCACACGAGGTGGCGTCAGAAAGCCCTCTCTGCGTGCTGACATCACTAGTGACCCATCTGATAGGCTTGTGCACCGATTTTTTTTTCGGATCGATTCGGTTCGATTTTTCGGATTTTTAAACTTTTCGATTCGGCTCGTTTCGACCGATTTCGGTTTCGATTCGATTCGGTTCGGCTCGTTTTTCGGGTACATTTTTCTTCGGAAATCGACCATTTTTCGTATTTTCGTGTCACTGTGCTCGGTTTTTGTATCGACTTTTCGTGATTTCGGAAATTTTTCGTTTTTCGGAATTGTACATTTTTCGGAATATCGGCCATTTTTCGTATTTTTCGTGTCACTTTGCTCGTTTTTTGTATCGACTTTTCGTTTTTTTGGAAAAGTTTCGTTTTCAGAAAACTTTCGTTTTTCAGAAAATTTTCGTTTTTCGGAAAATTTTCGTTTTTCCGAAAATTTTCGTTTTTCGGAACGTCTGTTCTCGTTTGACACATTTCAAGTCCATTCGAAAAATCCGAAAATATTTCGTTTCGGCTCGGAAAACGTTTCGGATCTGACATTTTCGGATCTAAAAATTTTCGGAAATTCGGCCGCATCCGAAAACACGAATCGGGAAATTTCGTGAAAATTCCGAAGTTCCGAAACCCGAAACGCACATCCCTACCATCTGATGACCAGCAGCCAGGAATTCAAAATCCGGGCTGCTGGTGTCACTGGAAGGGGTGGAGGAAACTCCTCCACTTCACCCAGGGGTATCTTCTGATAAATGGAGCAGGTTGGAGGAGAGAGAGCGGGGGCACTCCTCACATTCTGACCAGTTTAAAACTATAACGTGGTCAGGATGAGTAGACTGTCCCTTTAACTTCTGCCTACAAGGAGTCAATTGTATCCTATTTCTTCAGATGGATTAAGTGGCGCGTGGGCATCACCGCTGTGATCCTTGTCCTCTTGGCTCACAGTATTGAGGGTAAATTTCTGTAGCTGTTTTCAGTGTTGCACCCTTGGAGACTCTTTGCCTACAATCCAAACTAGCCTAAAATGTTGTCAACAGTCAACACAGCAAAATGGAAAATTCTATGGCGAAATCCAAAAGGAGTCTGAGATTTTGTCAACACGGCAACCTTGAAGACCTGTTATCCACATTCTACAGGATTCTGAGATTAGGCCACATTGCAACCTTGAAGACGCTTTACCCACATGCTAAAATATCCTGAGACTCTGTCAACATGGAAACCTTTAAGACACTTTTCCCAAAAGATCCTGATATTCTGTGACCATGGAAATCGTGAAGACACTTTTCCCACTTTCTAAAGGATCCTGAGAGTCTGTCAACATGGAAACCTTGATGCCGTAACCACATGCTAAAGGATCCTCAGATTCTGTCAGCATGGCAACCTTGGAGATGCTTTTCCCACATTCTAAAGGATCCTGAGATTCTGTCAACATGGAAATCGTGAAGGCACTTTTCCCACATGCTAAAGGCACCTGAGATTCTGTCAACATGGAAACCTTGATGCCGTAACCACATACTAAAGGAGAATACAATCGGACGTCAGTCCCGTGTGAGCGCACACTTTTTCTTAATAGTGTTATACACCTCTTATTAATTTACATAGAGCACTTATCTGATGATGCTCTTCTTAAAAGGGTAAACCTTCCATGGGTTCAAACCCTACAGTATAAAGGCATAAAGACAAAACACATGGTGCAATATTGTTTGTACATAATGAATAGTCTAAAAAAAGTTTTCCCAAGTTCTCACTCACAGAGGGGGAGCCTTAATATGGCTCAAGTGATGGACCTTCTGACCTCTTATGGGGGGGTCACGCCCAACTCCTAAAGTCTTCTAGTGCCTTAATTTCACCAGTTAACCCGACTTTTTGCTTAAAGGAGGAGAAAGAGGGAAAAAACATTGCGCAGATATAGTTCTTGACTTGAATATTAGCTTAAAATATTCAGATGTATACTCACAATTTTCTGAGCCTCTACAATAAGTGGCTCAGTATCAAAGCATCAAATGAGTCTCAGGTCAAGGGAAAAATGCCGCACCTCCGTTCTCTCCTCCAGGGTACAGCTATCTCTGCTCGATACCAAAAGTAAAACTCACCAATAGAATGGTCGATGAATCTAAAAACATTTATTCTTAAAACAAAATATAAAAGAATGATACTACATATCCAGATACGCGTTTCGCCTGCTTATGCTGCAGGCTTCCTCAGTCTGTAATGTCTCTGGCCAAATTGATGTTTTATATACTGTCTGAACCGCTCATTAGTGGTGACACATGTTAAGTTTCGCGTGCGTTCCATTTTCCGCTTCCTGTTCGCGTGCTAAAGGAGCCTGAGATTCTGTCAACATGGCAACCTTGAAGACGGGTTTTCTGCATTCTAAAGGATCCTGAGATTCTGTCAACATGGCACCTTAAAGAACCCATGCCAACATTCCAAAATCGCAGACAAACAGAAGGTCTCATCAACCACGAACGTAAGTCAAGATACCATGTTTCTTCTTGAGATTTCACCTGATACTTACTATCTTCCATGTCTTTCCAGGTTTCCTTCTTCTTGATACATTAATGTATACTCATAACTCTTCTTAATTAAAATATGTATTTAAATCTAAAGTTACATTTGTGAAGAAAATAAAAATCTCACTTGAAAGCCACAGTAGCACCTAAAATCCTGCCATCTGCAAATTTTCTGAATTACTGCCACACATCTCGCAAACTGCGTGTCGCTCTGCATTTTGATTGTGCAACATGTGGCACTTACTGCGGGAATAGCAGCAAAACAACTTGTTTCTGCAAGTAAAATGTAATTTTCCTCAAGTCAACGGCAATTTTTACAAACACAAAAAGAAAGAACAAAATCCTGCGTCATAAGAGTCAATCATTTAAAAATTCTTGCACTTCAGTTTTAGGGGGAATTTTCTACTGGAAAAATACAAATATTAGAAAATATTAAATTCCTGTAAGCAAGTTCCCTTCCATTTAGTCTTTGAGAGGTTACAGAGCTCGGGCAGGTTGACTTTCACCACCCATCCATCGTATATACTATATATATATATATATATATATATATATATATATATGTGTATATGAAGTATTTCATTGTGTTTTACAATAATGTTATTTATTTTATTGCTTTATAAACCTCTGACATTCACATATTACTTTAGCATGATTAACCCCTTCACTACCAAGATCGACTATATTAGAAATGCAAGACACCTCCTGTTGCCCTGATATCAAGCATAGTTGATACGGTGTTCCACAGGAGCAACGCAAAATAATTTGGTTTATTGCAAATTAGATTTGTTGGCATCTGAGCTCTATAATATGTCCCTAAAGTTTTAGCACTGTGGGCACGTTGCCTGAGGTACTAATACTTTTTAATACCAGCTGAGAAATGTCTCTATTGGACTTTTCCCCAGGTGATCCTGCATGTATCCCAGAACTGCAGTAACTGCTTTTGGCCAGTAGATGGCGACATCTGCCTTCTAAATAGGTTATTACAGAAAGGGATACATTGGGAATATTCCCAAATATTTATTACTGTATAATTTAGAACGATTTTCTAAAAACCACTGGTTCCTGACAGTGGTTTTCTGGAAAATCCCTTGGTAGTGAAGGGGTTAAGCCTACAGGGCAAATTTGCTGCGTCCTATACTACAAAAACACATGAATCAGTCCTAGGCCGCCACACTCTGTGTTACTTGGAGAAGCATGGACACCCGCCTCTTACCAATGGACTATGGACCTTCTGCAGTCAAGGTACCCACACGTAAGAGCAGAGGTTACCCGAGCAACTTCTGACCCCAGAGACAATGAACGTGATTCCTAATGGGTTGTTATGGGCTTGATGGGTGTCACTGCTGGTGCAAGGAGAAAGTTGAAAGGCACAGAGCATCACGTGAATAAATCCCAGAATATAACAGCGCTCGAGAGAAGGTTCCATTGTAATTTGATCCAATTGCACACTTTTTTGTGTTTTCGGCCATAATTCAGTCATTTTTCAGTTCCGCAGATTTAATTTAGGGCATACCAGCATTACGATACCCATATATAATTTAGCTTGACCCTCGGCACTCGAGCCTTTCCTCGCTAATGGAACTTTCGGCTTTAGTGACTCAATTCGACATTATTGGTAAGTCAAGTTTAAAAATCAAAACTGCTGAAAGGGGTTAATACATTTATTTTCAGGCAGGGAAACATAAAATCTGACTGAAACCCCCATTTAAACATTGTATTTTTAGCAGACGGGGTCCTTTTAGAAAATCAACATAATATTGTACGAAAATATGATTTTTCTGGTGTTTTAACGGCCATATTTGTTTTTGGAAAAGCATATTTTTTTGATTTTTGGCTGTGCCCACATTTTTATAATTGAATAAGCTGGTATTTAACCCCTTCATTACCGTGATCCTGTTTACACAATCAGTGGCCGCAGACACGGCAGCCAGATTTACGCAATCTGGGGCTGTGCTGTATGACTGCAAATTTAATTTGTTTCTTGCAAAATGATTTTTGTTTGTTTTTGAGCTCCAGAAGGTGCCCCAAAATGTTATCCCTGTGGGCATAATGCCCAAGGTGCTACAATCGTGTAAAAATTGGCTGAGTAATGTCCTGCAAGGGTGGTACCTATCCATAAAAGTGGAGACAATACTTTGGTATCCAACTACCGCCCAATATCACTGCTCCCTGTAATGTCAAAAATTCTGGAAAAATGTGTCTACACTCAATTACGTGATTATTATCAGTATCGGAACTATTTAACCCCAGATCAATCAGGCTTTCGTCCAAATCACTCAACTACAACTGCCCTTTTAAAAGATTGTAATGATATCCAGGCTGGCATGGAACAAGGAAACCTAACTGGAGCCATCTTCCTTGATTTTGCCAAGGCTTTTGACACAGTAGACCATGGCATCCTATTACAAAAACTTAAAAACTCTGGTATTGGTGATAGCACGTTAACCTGGTTCCGATCATATGTGTCTGATAGGTCTCAATTTGTGTCCATTTCTGACAGCACTTCCCTCCCCCTCCCAGTCACGTGCGGTGTACCACAAGGCTCGATACTTGGCCCCCTGCTATTCACAATATTCATAAACGATCTGCCCAATGTCTGCAAAGCTTCAACTGTACACATGTACGCAGACGACACTGTAATCTATACCAGCAAACCAAATCTCCCACAGCTGGAGGCCGTGCTGCAAGAACAATTCACAGGGGTAGAGAAGTGGATCAAAGATAACAAACTTTTTCTAAATACTGACAAAACTGTAACGATGCTCTTTGGAACAAAACCTAAACTACACAAATTGCAAACACCCCATCATCTATGTGTTGGGACAAAATCAAATGGCACGCTGACCACAGTCACTTCTCTCAAATACCTAGGTATGTGGTTAGACCCAAATCTATCCTTTGGCCCCCACATCAAAAAACTCTCATCTAAACTCTACCCCAAACTAGGTGCCCTGTACAGAAACAAATCCTGCCTGAGCCCCATGGTAAGAAAGCAGATTGTACAACAAATGCTTATGCCAGCCATTGAATACGGAGATGTAGTGTATGCAGCCGCCCCGCAAACACACCTTCATAAACTTACTACATTGTATAACTCATTCTGTCGCTTTGTGCTACAATGTAACTACATGACCCCCCATTGTGACATGTTAAAAGAACTAAACTGGCCATCGCTGGACTCTAGACGCACCCTTCACCTTTCCAACTTGGTGTTTAAGAGCTTTTATGGGAAGCTACCACCCTACCTGAATAGACTGCTTCCCCCGGCAGTTCCCTCATCCTATAACCTCAGATCCAGGACCTGCACCTTACTTGCAATACCGCAATACAAAAAGAAAATGGCTCGATCCTCATTTTCCTACAGAGCACCGCAAATATAGAATAACCTCCCAGACACCGTCAAATCTTCCCCCAGTCTAAAGTCCCTTAAGAGCTCCCTATTAACATACCTCAATACGAAATGCACCTGTAAACATGTAACATAATGACTTTATTTCCTCCATATTTATTTTTCTGTTAATCTGTATATTTGGTTTTATGTTAATATCTTGCATTTTACTATTTTGTATTTCTATAACCACTCAATGTTCTCGAACCCAGGACATACTTGAAAACGAGAGAAATCTCAATGTATCCTTCCTGGTAAAATCCTTTTATAAATAAAATAAAAATAAAACATATTGGTCTTTCTCTCGTCGATGCACAGAGCCACGAGCTGCAGTTCTACCTGCAGTAACTCCGTTTGGCCAGTAGATGGTGACATTTCCCTGCCAGATAGGTTATTACAGTAAGGCGACACATTGGGAATATTCCCGAATATTTCTTACTATATGATTAATTTGAAAAAACAAAAAACAAACACTAGTTCCTGGCAGGGCATTTTTGGAAAATCACTTGGTAGTCAAGGGGTTTAAAAAAATCCCAATCAAAAGCTTGCCTACATTATTTACAAAAAACATCTGAAAGCGTTAAATTGGACCATAGCGAAGTCAAACATACAGCACATCAAGGTTAATTAATATATTACAAATATCTCAAATGACTTGAATTCATTTTACATGAAAAACAGATAAAAATTCATATTTTAAAGCATATGATAAATAGTATCACAGGCTAAAGGAAAACAGGATTTATTTACAGCAATTCCGTTGCCCCGGCCTATATCCCCTCGCTCAGCCTCCATTGCTTGTATATAGATTGTTTGCCACTGAGACATGTTTTTGTGTGTGTATTATTTATGGCACTTGACGTATTGTACATTATGGTGAAGGGATCGCGGCTCCGCTGTGCTGCCGCAGTTCATTGTGACTTTCGTGTTCTTCGAGCAGTGATTTCCTCGTGGGAACTCTTAGTGAATCTAGGCCGTTGTTTGTTTTTCAGTCGCAATGTACATCATTTGATTGTAGTTTAACCATTGTTGACGTGTTTGCTCATGCTTACTCATTGCCTGGAAGGAGTACTGATACATAATATATATATAGTATATGCACTGGTCAGCCACAACATTAGAATCCCTGACAGGTGCAGTTAATAACATTCATTATATGGTTACAATGGCACCTGTCACAGCGTGGGATATATTGTCACAGGGCTGAATATATTGTTCACGAGGTGGGATATAGTGTCACATAGTTACATAGATACATAGTTACATAGTTATATAGGCTGAAAAAAGACATGCGTCCATCGGGTTCAGCCTCTCCCACATAGCCTACTGCTGTTGATCCAAAAGAAGGCAAAAAACCCAGTCTGAAATGCTCGCCAATATGCAACATACTGGGAAAAAATTCCTTCTTGACCCCAGAATGGCGTCAGATTTCTCCTTGGATCAAGAAGCTTTTACCCACATATTAAATATTATAACCCTTAATATTCTGTGTCTGCAGGAAGTCATCCAGTCGTTTTTTAAAAGTCACGAGGTGGGATATATTGTCACTGGGTGGGATATATTGTCACGGGTGGGATATATTGTCACTGGGCATGATATATTGTTCACGAGGTGGGATATATTGTCACATGGTGGGATATATTGTCACGGGGCATGATGTATTGTTCACAAGGTGGGATATATTGTTCACGAGGCAGGATATTTATTTATAAAGGATTTTACCAGGAAGGATACATTGAGATTTCTCTTCTTTTCAAGTACTGTATGTCCTGGGTTCAAGAGCATTGAAATTTTACAGTTGTTACAGAAATACAAAGTAATAAATGCAAGATGTTAAAAACAAAACACAAATATACAGATTAACACGGAAAATAAATATGTAAGTAATATAGGATGTAAGGATATATTGTCATGGGGTGGGATATATTGTCATGGGGCATGATATATTGTTCACTAGGTGGGATATATTGTCACGGGGTGGGATATATTATTCATGGGGTGGGATATTTTGTCATGAGGTGGGATATATTGTCATGGGGTGGGATATATTGTCACGGGGTGGGATATATTGTCACGGGGTGGGATATATTGTTCACGAGGTGGGCTATATTGTCACGGGGTGGGATATATTTTCACGAGACGTGATATATTGTTCAAGAGGCGGGACATATTGTCATGGGTGGGATATATTCTCACTGGGCAGGATATAGTGTCACGGGGCGTGATATATTGTTCACGAGGTGGGATATATTGTCATGGGGTGGGATATATTGTTCACGAGGCGGGATATATTGTCACTGGTGTGATATATTGCTCACAAGGTGGGATATATTGTCATGTGGTGGGATATATTGTCACAAGGTGGAATATATTGCTCAAGGGGTGGGATATATTGTTCACGAGGTGGGATATATTGTTTACGAGGTGGGATATATTGTCATGGGGTGGGATATATTGTTCACGAGGCGGGATATATTGTCACCGGTGTGATATATTGCTCACAAGGTGGGATATATTGTCATGTGGTGGGATATATTGTCACAAGGTGGAATATATTGCTCAAGGGGTGGGATATATTGTTCACGAGGTGGGATATATTGTTCACGAGGCGGGATATATTGTCACGAGGTGGGATATATTGTCACGCAGCATGATATTTTGTTCACGAGGTGGGATATATTGTCATGGGGTGGGATATATTGTTCACGAGGCGGGATATATTGTCACCGGTGTGATATATTGCTCACAAGGTGGGATATATTGTCATGTGGTGGGATATATTGTCACAAGGTGGAATATATTGCTCAAGGGGTGGGATATATTGTTCACGAGGTGGGATATATTGTTTACGAGGTGGGATATATTGTCATGGGGTGGGATATATTGTTCACGAGGCGGGATATATTGTCACGAGGTGGGATATATTGTCACGCAGCATGATATTTTGTTCACGAGGTGGGATATATTGTCATGGGGTGGGATATATTGTCATGAGGTGGGGTATATTGTCACGGAACATGATATATTGTTCACAAGGCGGGATATATTGTCACGGGGCGGGACATATTGTCATGGGTGGGATATATTCTCACTGGGCAGGATATAGTGTCACGGGGCGTGATATATTGTTCACGAGGTGGATATATTGTCATGGGGTGGGATATATTGTTCATGAGGCGGGATATATTGTCACTGGTGTGATATATTGCTCACAAGGTGGGATATATTGTCATGTGGTGGATATATTGTCACAAGGTGGAATATATTGCTCAAGGGGTGGGATATATTGTTCACGAGGTGGGATATATTGTTCACGGGGTGGGATATATTGTCATGGGGTGGGATATATTGTTCACGAGGCGGGATATATTGTCACCGGTGTGATATATTGCTCACAAGGTGGGATATATTGTCATGTGGTGGGATATATTGTCACAAGGTGGAATATATTGCTCAAGGGGTGGGATATATTGTTCACGAGGTGGGATATATGTTCACGAGGCGGGATATATTGTCACGAGGTGGGATATATTGTCACGCAGCATGATATTTTGTTCACGAGGTGGGATATATTGTCATGGGGTGGGATATATTGTTCACGAGGCGGGATATATTGTCACCGGTGTGATATATTGCTCACAAGGTGGGATATATTGTCATGTGGTGGGATATATTGTCACAAGGTGGAATATATTGCTCAAGGGGTGGGATATATTGTTCACGAGGTCGGATATATTGTTTACGAGGTGGGATATATTGTCATGGGGTGGGATATATTGCTCACGAGGCGGGATATATTGTCACGAGGTGGGATATATTGTCACGCAGCATGATATTTTGTTCACGAGGTGGGATATATTGTCATGGGGTGGGATATATTGTCATGAGGTGGGGTATATTGTCACGGAACATGATATATTGTTCACAAGGCGGGATATATTGTCACGGGGCGTGACATATTGATCACGAGGTGGGATATATTGTCATGGGGTGGGATATATTGTCACAAGGTGGAATATATTGTTCACGGGGTGGGATATATTGTTCACGAGGTGGGATATATTGTTCATGAGGTGGGATATATTGTCACGGGCATGGTATATTGTTCACGAGGTGGGATATATTGTCATGGGGTGGAATATATTGTCACAAGGCGTGATATATTGTCATGGGGTGGGATATATTTTTCACGGGTGAGATATATTGTTCACGGGGTGGGATATATTGTCATGGGAAGTGATGTATTGTTTACGAGGTGGAATATATTGTTCACAAGGTGGAATATATTGTTCACGAGGTGGGATATATTGTCACAGGACGTGATGTATTGTTCACGAGGTGGAATATAATGTCACGGTAGAAGGAGACAGTGGACGAGAGCTGGATCTCCTGATGTTGAGGGATTGGTCAGACGGTGACAGACGATGACGGACGATCGCACGATCGCAGAAATAGGAACCCAGTGGACGACCAGCCATAAACAAATAAATGGACAGAATGAGTTGAGCTTCCCTTTTATTTGAAGGACTGACACATTGAATCGCGGTGTCAGTGTCTCCTCATGCTACATATCTTGAACTAGTGTCAGTTCTTTTACTTCTGTCTTTAACTATTGAAGAAAAAATTCAGCTGCATCTTACCAGTCCTAACAGATGGTTTTAAATGATCATCCATCAATCACCTTAAGGACCAGAAGCCCCTATTGCATAGACAGGTGATGGAGGCGGATTTCTGTTTCTAATGATTCAGAGTGACTAAGCAGGAGATTTCACAGATGTTACAATGTAGCTAGGTCTCTCTGTATGTAGCTGGCCCTATCTCACTGATAGATTGCAGACCTTTTATATTAGTGTTCTTCTTCTTTATATTCTTCTTATTCTTCTTAATGTATAGAACCAAGAGATTCCACGGCACGGTACGAAGGCACTTTTTGGCACACAGTCAGGTAAATAAGACACAATAAGTACATTGCAAACAAGACATAAGTTGAGAAGGTTTATATAGCAGGAATAATAAAGGACAATGTTCCCAAGGGAACTGATCATCTAGAAGGGAAATAGGGTTATCGAGAAAAGAGGGACGGGATGTGCTTTGCCGTGGAGCTGCAGGCTGCTGAGACGTATGCAAGGTAATTGTATGTTTTATTACTTGCTAGGCTTCTCTGAACAGATGGGTTTTCAGTGTGTATATATACACATCTCCAGAGTATAGCAGTAGTAGTGATACCTTTTTTATTGGACTAATATCACATTTAAAAGACAAGCTTTCGAGAGTGATCCTCTCTTCCTCAGGTCTTGATGCTAAACTGACCAAAGTTATAGAATTGAACAGTAAACAGCCTAGCAGAAGGGGGAGGGGGTGTTAAAGACCCTCTTGAACGTAAGACATTTGAAATGAGAATGATCACATATTTTCACACCATAAAAGAAGGACTCAATGTAGACTCTGGCTTTTTAACACACTAAGGGGGGGGTGTATTTTAAATACTAATAGTGGAATCATATGGTCAAGTTAGGTAAAGAAACAGAGGACAAATCATAGACCCATAAAACCACACAGTTAAGCATCATAGTGAACATCTGATGATGGTGCCAATGAGGAAAGAGTAAATGACCCAACTAAAAAAAAAACAAAAAAAAACCAGAAGAAAGAAAGAAGACAAAAGAGAGAAAAAAAACATATAATCCAAGTACAATGTTACATGGCATTTTGATAGTGTGTTAAAAAGCCAGAGTCTACATTGAGTCCTTCTTTTATGGTGTAAAAATATGTGATCATTCTCATTTCAAATGTCTTACGTTCAAGAGGATCTTTAACACCCCCCTCCCCCTTCTGCTAGGCTCTTTATTGTTCAATTCTATGATTTTGGTCAGTATAGCGTCAAGACCTGAGGTTGAGAGGTCACACTCTTGAATGCTTGTCTTTTAAATATAATGCTAGTCCAATAAAAAAGGTATCACTACTACTGCTATACTCCGGTGATTTTGGCATCTGGACTAACACAGCTTATCAAATCTACACTATATACATATATAATGTTCCTTATACAGAATTGTATTGGCGGCACAAAGAAGTTTATTTCTGCAAAGTCCCTGAGTGCCACCAATACAATTCTGTATAAGGAACATCATATGAGCCAAGCGTTGCACCAGGCTGATAATGGGATTCCGATTGCACACTATGCAGTTCGGCGTTCTGTGAATAGATTAACCATTGCCCTCTATGGGACAATTTTGCTGCCGTCGAACAGCACTGTTTACATTGTGTATTCGCCAGTAGTTGGCAACTGACAGCTTTGTGAATAGACAAACTGCCCCCAAAATTGCACCGAACGGTAAAATTCACTGTTTGGTGCAATTTGGTGGCAAGTTCGGTGTTTAGTGAATAGACTCCATGAGGGGTTATTCAGAGAGCACTGAAAATTAGGTGCTCCCTTGTATGGCCCACTTTGGCGAGTTAAGTTTGCCAAATTCAGCTTTCATCGTAGAGTCCGTGAAATGTGCCGAATAGGATCCGGCAATCACCAAATAAACCGCTGAATGGAGACGCCGATCAGTCGCCGAGAAAAAGCTGATCAGCCGCCGAACTGGCGGGGGGGGATAAAGTTTTTTAAAAAGGCAATTAAAGCAATAAAAAAAATCATGAAAATAATAAAAAAGGTCCTATAAAAAATAATAAAGTCTGTTACAGACTAAAGAAAAACACCACTTAAAAAAAATGGGAATCAAAAATTTCACCAAAAATATCCAGAAAAATGCGTAAAAATATTATAAAAAATAAATGAATAAAAAGACTTTTTGCTGCATATGAAAAGAATATACGGTTGAATTAAAAAAAATAATAAAAAAGGTATTTTTTTTAAACATTGAAACCTATGGGATTTGCCTGTTTCAACCTGCTGATCGAAAGCACATAAAATCTGGTCAGTTCGCCAATTCTTTGGATCAGTTCGGCGTTTTCTGAATAGATTATTAGTTCTCTATCAGGGTTATTCAAAGAGAATTGAAAAGTCACCAAACGTTCGGTGACTATTTGTTCTCTTCAATTCAGTGTGATTTGGTGATCCCATTTCGGCGACCCTGCGGTGTATTCAGCAAGCACCACAGGTCTGCCGAAATGCAGGGAAAAAAATGTTTTCGCGAAAAAATACTGGAAAATGCCTAAAAGATCCTAAAAAAATCTAAATATAAAGAGACTTTTTACTGCAGAATATTATAATAAATGGTTTATTAGATATTGGATAAAAACGGGAATATTTTACCATTGAAGCCTATGGGATTCGCCTGAATAAACCTGCCGAATGAAACCACCGAATGGCAGGGCATTTCGGCCACTTTTCACTGCTGGTTTGTGTTCTCTGAATAGACGAAGCATTGCTTCTCTATGGGGATTTCACTGCCCTCGAACAGGCACCGAACAGGCACCGTATGTTCAGGCAATTCGCCAATTTGACGAACTGCCTGCTCTCTGGATAACTGAATGGCCAGGAAAGATAACCGAACGCTGAAATTCACCTTTCGCCAGCAATTTGGATCTCTTTGAATAACCCTGTATGAGACAATTTCGCCGCCGCCAAAGGTCACCGGAGTGCGGCGATCTGCAGCAAACCGCGCATATTTCGCTGGCAATTTGCCAGTATTTGGAGAATTGACAGCTTTCTGAACAGTCGAACTGCCACGAAATTGCATCATACGGGGAAATTCACTATGCGGTGCAATTCGGTGACAAATCCGGCTCTTATTGAAAAACCCATTAGTGTTTATAGGTGTATTTCCCCTTTCATATGTGGTTACACTCGCTCTCTGCATCTCGCAGTAAGTTCAGTCCAAGAAAGAGAAATAGATGTGAATTAATGTACATCAGATGAAGGAATCATATTGTACAGAAATAAAGCCATTATCCACAGGAGCTTACAATCTACCTGCAATGTAACACTTCACAGAAAACCTTTTGAGATGGGCTACGAGCCTGTACATATAAATCAGCCCATCTAAAGTTTGTCTTACTCTTTGTGTTTATTCTGTTGGACATTCAACGTTTGATTGATACAATAATTTAAAATCCATTATTATCAAAACGAAAAAAAAGAATCACTATATTATAGTCGTTTGTTTTTTTTCCTCTTGTTCCAAAAAGGGCCATTTATTTGAAGGAATGAAAACGCTGGCTGCAGATTAGATTTTCTTTTCACCGTTATTTATGAGGGCTTTTTTTTTTTTTACATTTAAAAACCCAAACCTCTGCAATGTGATTTAAATTGGAATTTAAGTGCCAGGATAATGCGTTCTGAGTTTTATTGATCTGGCATCCATGCTTGTAGAGACATTTTTGTAGCACTATTTTACTAAGGTTCGGTTGCTCTATTTAAAGAATAATCCCATGGACTAGCTATACTTCACCGGTGTTTATCTTCAAGGATTTATGGACCGTTACATTGACTCTGATACCTCGCCAGGTAAACGTCTGAGCAGCGTGGGAATCCTAATCACCACCCAAACTGAGGATCGGGTTTTAACACAGACCTCGGCTCATCCTGTCCAGTATAGAGTTACACGTCATGACTACATTTTATGCATCATTTACAAAGGGCTTGATATGGGTCAGATCCAGCGCCGAAATTTAAAAGGACACTTACTCATCCTAACCATTTTACAGTTATAATGTGGTCTGGATACGAGACGTGCCTCTTCTTCTCCCCCGTCTCCAAGTTGCTCCCATCGGGTGACATCACTGGGTGAAGTGGAGGAGTTTAAAGGCAAACTGCTGTAGATAGATTACTGCATTACAAATAAAACCACCGTATAAAACACATTATAAAACACATAAAACACACGCAGCTGTTTTTTTCTTTGTTTGAAGTAATTGCATGTAAAAAGTAAGTAAGTAAAGTAAGTAAGGTTTTGATCTCTAGTTTACATTTTGTGTATTTTTCCCATGTTGCAACAATTACCAAAAGTTTGCTTTGTGGCTGTTGTTTATTTAATCTACAGTATTTAACAGTTAATGAGGTGGAGGATGGAATGTTTAGGTAAGGTGGCAGGAGGTCTATTGTTCTCCTGGCTAACTGTGATAAGAGATGGCAGCTGAATGATATTAGGCAGGCAGGGAGCTTAAAAGACTTCTAATCTACCCCCTGGTGATGTCCTTTGAATACATCCCACACAATACAATGATGTGAGTCAGTAACTGACCCATTCACTCCATTCTATGGCCAAAGCCACACAGTGAGGAGCAAGTGATGGAAATATACTGGGGTGGGCGGGTTTTACAACACAAAATAACACACAATGGATGCACCCAGTGACACATATAGAGGAAAATATCACACAATGGATGCACCCAGTGACACATATAGAGGAAAATATCACACAATGGATGCACCCAGTGACACACATAGAGTGAAAGATCACACAATGGATGCACCCAGTGACACATATAGAGGGAAATATCACACAATGGATGCACCCAGTGACACATATAGAGCAAAATATCACACAATGGATGCGCCCAGTGACACATATAGAGGAAAATATCACACAATGGATGCACCCAGTGACACATATAGAGGAAAATATCACACAATGGATGCACCCAGTGACAAACGTAGAGGAAAATATCACACAATGGATGCACCCAGTGAAACATATAGAGGAAAATATCACACAATGGATGCACCCAGTGACAAATGTAGAGGAAAATATCACACAATGGATGCACCCAGTGACACATATAGAGGGAAATATCACACAATGGATGCACCCAGTGACACATATAGAGGAAAATATCACACAATGGATGCACCCAGTGATACATATAGAGTAAAATATTTTCTTAACTAAACATACAAGTAAAAAACAAAGCGCATGTAAGATATCAGCAATAGGGATGAGCGGTTCGGGTTCGGACGGTTCGGGGTTCGACCCGAACTTGGCCTGTTCGATGAGATCGCGAACACCGAATATTTCCGGGTGTTCGCCGCATGTTCGACCACAATGGACCACAATGCATAAATTATTAAAAGAGCTCAGTGGTGTAATAGCAAAACCGTTAACAGATTTATTTAACCAATCTTTGTTAATGAGAGTCGTCCCAGAAGACTGGAAATTAGCAAATGTTGTGCCCATTTACAAGAAGGGTAGTAGGGAGGAATCTGGGAACTATAGGCCAGTTAGTCTTACGTCAGTAGTGGGGAAATTAATGGAAACCATGTTAAAGGAAAGGATTGTTGAACATCTAAAAACACATAGATTACAGGATCAGAAACAACATGGGTTTACCTCAGGGAGATCATGCCAAACTAATCTTATTGATTTTTTTGATTGGGTAACAAAAATAATAGACACAGGTGGTGCAGTAGACATTGCTTATTTAGATTTCAGTAAGGCTTTTGATACTGTTCCGCATAGAAGGCTTATCAATAAATTGCAATCTTTGAGCTTGGATTCCAATATTGTCGAATGGATTAGGCAGTGGCTGAGTGACAGGCAACAGAGGGTTGTGATAAATGGAGTTTATTCGGCGCAAGGTCTTGTTACCAGTGGGGTACCTCAGGGGTCAGTACTTGGACCCATTCTCTTTAATATTTTTAATAGTGATATTGCAGAAGGTATTAATGGTAAAGTATGTCTTTTTGCTGATGACACAAAGATTTGCAACAGGGTTGACGTTCCTGGAGGGATCAGTCAAATGAGAAATGATTTAGGTAAACTAAAAAAATGGTGGGAGCTGTGGCAATTGAGTTTTAATGTGGATAAGTGCAAGATAATGCACCTGGGACGTAAAAACCCAAGGGCTGAATATAGAATATTTGATACAGTCCTAGCCTCAACATCTGAGGAAAGGGATTTAGGGGTTATTATTTCAGAGGATCTAAGGGTAAGTAGTCAATGTAATATAGCAGCAGGAAATGCTAGCAGAATGCTCGGTTGTGTAGGGAGAGGTATTAGCAGTAGGAAAAGGGAAGTGCTCATGCCACTGTACAGAGCACTGGTGAGACCTCACTTGGAGTACTGTGTGCAGTACTGGAGACCGTATCTCCAGAAGGATATAGAGAGAGTTCAGAGAAGGGCTACTAAAATGGTGTACGGCTTGAAGGAGAAAAGTTACCAGGAAAGGCTTAATGATCTTAACATGTACAGCTTGTAAAAAAGACGAGACAGAGGAGATATGATAGAAACATTTAAATACGTAAAGGGAATCCACAAGGTGGAGGAAGAGAGTATATTTAAAAGGAAACAAAGTAGCAAAACAAGAGGACATAGTCTTAGATTAGAGGGGCAAAGGTTTAAAAGTAACATCAGAAAGCATTATTTTACTGAGAGGGTGGTGGATACATGGAACAGTCTTCCAGTAGAAGTGGTAGAGGCCAAAACAGTAATTGAATTTAAGCAAGCATGGGATAGGCATAAGGCTATCCTAAACAAAAGATAAATCCAGGTAAAGTATCCATGTAATTGGGCAGACTAGATGGGCCGAAAGGTTCTTATCTGCCAACATTTTTCTATGTTTCTATGTTTCTATGAATGTGCCCAGTGACACATATAGAGGAAAATATCACACAATGGATGCGCCCAGTGACACATATAGAGGAAAATATCACACAATGGATGCACCCAGTGACACATATAGAGGAAAATATCACACAATGGATGCACCCAGTGACAAACGTAGAGGAAAATATCACACAATGGATGCACCCAGTGAAACATATAGAGGAAAATATCACACAATGGATGCACCCAGTGACAAATGTAGAGGAAAATATCACACAATGGATGCACCCAGTGACACATATAGAGGGAAATATCACACAATGGATGCGCCCAGTGACACATATAGAGGAAAATATCACACAATGGATGCACCCAGTGATACATATAGAGTAAATTATTTTCTTAACTAAACATACAAGTAAAAAACAAAGCGCATGTAAGATATCAGCAATAGGGATGAGCGGTTCGGGTTCGGACGGTTCGGGGTTCGACCCGAACTTGGCCTGTTCGATGAGATCGCGAACACCGAATATTTCCGGGTGTTCGCCGCATGTTCGACCACAATGGACCACAATGCATTTTCCCACTGGCCTGAAGCTCGTAATTGGCTACAGCCTTGCACCTGACCACAGGTCTGGTGCAAGACTGGTTCAACACTATGCCAATCACCGCTCAGAGTCCTGATTTGGCAAATTTTGCCCAATCATGAGCTCACAGAGCTAAGTCCCGCAGCACACTATATAACGTTTCCACGCGCCGATTCTGCATGCATTTCAGAGGAGATTTCAAAGGAGATAGTTGTGTCTTGTTACTGCCGGTCTGCCACGCTACTGGGGGGGTCTGGGGGGTCTCATTTCTACCAAATATCAGTGAATTTAGGTGATGTGTGTCTTGTCACTGTGCCAGCAAGTTTTTTGGGGGTTAACAACTTTCTTTAAAATATTTGTGAATTGAGGTGATCTTTTGGGTCTTGTCACTGTGCCAGCAAATCTTTTTGGGGCTCACTAATTTCTTTAAAACATTTGTGAATTGAGGTGATCTGTGTCTTGTCACACAGCCAGTACCACGCAGTATTTTGGGGGTCACAAATTTCTGCAAAACATTTGGGAATTGACGTGATCTGTGTCTTGTCACTGCCAGCAAGTATTTTGGGGGTCACAAATTTCTAAACAACATTTGGGAATTGAGGTGATCTGTGTCTCATCACACATCCAGTACCACGCAGTATTTAGGGGCACACTAATTTCTTTAAAACATTTGTGAATTGAGGTGATCTGTGTTTTGTCACGCATGCAGTACCACGCAGTATTTTGGGGCTCACAAATTTCTACAAAACATTTGGGAATTGAGGTGATCTGTGTCTTGTCACTGCCAGCAAGTATTTTGGGGGTCACAAATTTCTAAAAAACATTTGGGAATTGAGGTGATCTGTGTCTTGTCACTGCCAGCAAGTATTTTGGGGGTCACAAATTTCTAAAAAACATTTGTGAATTGAGGTGATCTGTGTCTCGTCATACATCCAGTACCACGCTGTATTTTGGGGCTCACTAATTTCTTTAAAACATTTGTGAATTGAGGTGATCTGTCTCTTGTCACTCCCAGCAAGTATTTTGGGGGTCACAAATTTCTACAAAACATTTGGGAATTGAGGTGATCTGTGTCTCGTCACACATCCAGTACCACGCTGTATTTTGGGGCTCACTAATTTCTACAAAACATTTGTGAATTGAGGTGATCTGTGTCTCTTGTCACACAACCAGTACCACGCATTATTTTGGGGCTCACTAATTTCTACAAAACATTTGTGAATTGAGGTGATCTGTGTCTCGTCACACATCCAGTACCACGCAGTATTTTGGGGCTCACTAATTTCTACAAAACATTTGTGAATTGAGGTGATCTGTCTCTTGTCACACATCCAGTACCACGCAGTATTTTGGGGCTCACTAATTTCTACAAAACATTTGTGAATTGAGGTGATCTGTGTCTCGTCACTGGCTGCCAGCTATCAGTGTGTCTCACTGAGTTATACCAGAGTTCTTTAAATCTTTATACCAGAGTTGAATCAGAGTTCTGTATATATTAATCTATATATCACTCACCATGTCTGAAAGAACAAAAAGGACAGGCAGACGCTCCCAGACACAGATAAGAGGGCAAGCAGCCCCTGTGTCGGGAGGCTGTGCCTCTGGTCGTGGTGGACATGGTGCATCCTTTGCAGGGGCACGCTTGTCCTTTCTAACTGGTGCTGGCCGTCTTAAGCAGCAGCAACATACAGAGGACTTGGTGGATTGGCTAACCAGGCCATCCTCATCCTCCTCATCCTCTGCCAGCCAGGCTTCTAGTGCTTTACAGTCCACCTCAGCTGCCAAAGCATCTAATGCAGCCTCCATGTCCACAGCTACTCCTGCCATAGCCTCACTATCACACACGGAGGAGTCAGCTGAATTGTTTGACTACAATGAGAGTGACATGCTGCTTGAGGATGCGCAGCAAGTACAGTGCTCTGATTCAATCTCTGAGGTTGAGCAAGGGAGTATAATCAACCTAGAGGAAGGGGGTGCCAGTGATGACACACAAATAACTGGCACTCATGTTGCCCCAGCAGCTGCAGCATACTGCCAAGTTGGCTCCAGTGACGAGGAGATAGGGGGTGAAGATGGCAATGATGATGAGGTCACTGACTCCACCTTGGTGCCAAATCGAACAGAGGAATCAAGTGAGGAGGAGGGGGAGGAGGAGGCACAGCAAACACAAGGCACAACATCCTCTGTGAAAAACCGTAGCACTAGCCAGTCCAAGGCATCACATGTCAGAGCTGCTCCGGTGCAGAGCGCTGTTGTCTCAAAGAACACATGCAGGAAGTCTGTTGTCTGGGAGTTCTTTAAGAAATGTGCAGTAGAGCGCAGCATTTGTAATCTATGTCAGATGAGGCTTAAGCGTGGGAAAGATACCGGACACTTGGGTACCACGTGCATGAGGCAACATATGAACAAGTGCCACACATCCCGTTGGCGCAAAACTGTGCGTAGGTCCTCCTCCTCCTCATCTGTCTCTACCCCCACTGTATGTCCTGCCATGTCATTGCCTACAACCTCCACCGACAGGGATGATGCTACAGTAATGGATGTACCAGGTCCTTCCTCACAATGTGACATCATCCCAGTAGCTGAAGATTTACGCAGTCAGATTACGTTGCCGCAGCTGCTGCAGCGAAAGAAAAAATATAGTGCCAACCATCCCCAAGCACAGCGTCTAAATGCCAGCTTAGCAAAATTACTCACATTGCAGCTGCTGCCTTTCCAGCTGGTGGACTCTGCTCCCTTCCGTGAATTTGCTGAATGTGCTGTACCACAGTGGGTTCCAAAACGCCATTATTTTTCACGCAAGGCCATTCCAGCACTATACCAGCACGTGGAAGACAATGTTATCCAGTCATTGGGAAAGGCAGTCAGCAGCAAGGTGCATGTGACTTTAGACATGTGGTCCAGCAAGCATGGACAGGGTCGTTACATTTCCTTCACGGCACACTGGGTAACTCTGATTGCAGCTGGGAGTGATCCAAGACGGGGCTCTGTGCTGGAGCTTGTTCATCCACCACGCCTCCAGAAAGCTGCTTGTATGAGGTCTGTCTGCTCCACCACCACCACCTCTTCCTCCTCCTCCTCCTTCTCTGTCTCTGGCGAAGTGGCAGTTAAACCGACGCCTGACAGGGTCTACACAATGGCTCAAGCAAAAAAGATGCCATACTGTGCTTGAGCTGGTTTGTTTAGGGGACAGGAGCCACACCGGGTCAGAAATTCTGTCAGCTCTGCAGGGGCAGGTGAAGAGATGGTTAACACAACGCCAGCTTGAGCTGGGAATGATCGTCTGCAATAAAGGAAGCAACCTTCTCTCCGCCCTACGCAAGGGTAAATTGACGCATGTACCATGCCTAGCACACGTCCTAAATCTGGTGGTACAGCGTTTCCTAACCAAGTACCCAGGGCTGCCAGAGCTTCTCATCCAGGCCAGAAAAGTCTGCAGCCACTTCAGACAGTCATTCCCAGCAAGCGTTCGCCTGGCAGAAATTCAAAGAGAATTCCACATTCCCACAAACCGTCTGATCTGTGACATGCCCACCAGGTGGAACTCGACATTAGCAATGCTGCAGCGTCTGCACAAGCAGCAGAGAGCCATCAACGAGTACCTGTGTGAGTATGGCACAAGAACAGGTTCAGGTCAACTTGGTTTTTTCCCCCCCCGCAGTGGCTGATGATCAAGGATGCATGCACTGTACTGTCACCATTTGAGGAGGCAATGAGGATGGTGAGCAGGGACAGTGCATGCATCAGTGACACAATTCCTTTAGTGTTCCTGCTGGAGCACACTCTGCGGGGAATTATAGATGTGGCTCTAGAGGCAGAGCAGCGGGAGGAAGAGGAGGCCTTCCCTAGCTCTCAAGGCCCCAGTCTTTCCACAGACAGCATTCCAGCGGGTCCTCAGATCAGACAGGAGGAGGATGAGGAGGAGGAGGAATATTTAAGTAGTGGGGGCATTGAAGGTGGGGATTCCTCAAGGGAGGGTTTTATGTGCCCAGAAACAGAAGGGCTAGTGCGTGGCTGGGAGGAGGAAGTGCACGATATGGTCATCCTCATTGACCAGGAAGACTCGGAAGCTAATGCCACCTCCAACCTACGCTGCATGGGCTCCCTAATGATGCAAAGCCTGCTAAATGACCCCAGGATTCGTGCTATCAAGGAGAGGGATCATTACTGGTTGGCAACCCTTCTTGATCCACGATACAAGGGGAAAGTTGCAGAGCTCATCCTGCCCACACGGAGGGAGCACAGGATGAAAAAACATGAGGACGCTCTAAAGCGACACTTGTGTAACACCTTTCCAGGCACTGGTATTACCAAGTGCTGACACACGTGCTTCTGAGGCTGCGGGTGATCAGAGGAATAGTGGTGAAGGCCAGGGCCGCTTGACTGATGCTTTTTTAAATTTTTTTAGTCCTCGACGCCCAGGGACGTCAAATGTAGGCACCCATTGCCAGCGTCTTCACCATATGGTGCAGGACTACCTAGGGGCAAGGGCAGACCTGGATACCTTTCCAGCAGATGATCCACTGGCTTACTGGGTGTTGAGATTGGATCACTGGCCAGAACTTAGACAATATGCTATGCAGCTACTAGGTTGCCCTTCATCTAGTGTGCTTTCCGAAAGGACGTTCAGTGCCGCTGGAGGTTTTGTCACAGACAAAAGAGTGTCTGTCCACCGACTCTGTAGACCGGCTGACATTTATAAAAATGAATCAGTCCTGGATCAGCAGCTATCAATCCCCTGATGCTGAAGTAATGGAATAGATCGGGGATGTCCTCTTCTGCATTCACAAAACCTCCAGCACTGAACTCTTCCACAATACCACAAAAGGGTTACTGTGTGAAGGCACTTGCTGCCATGAAAGGCACAATATTTGGCTGCACTGACGCCTGTGCCAGATTTATATCATTTTAATTTTTTGAACCGCAGGGTCCAACCCTGCACTCTTCCACAATACCACAGAGGGGTTACTGTATGATGATACTTGCTGGCCTGGCCTTAAAGGCACAATATCTGGGTGCACTGACGCCCATTAACAGAAAAGAAAAAACACTTTTCAATATAGGACCACATGGTCCACCCCTGCACTCTTCCACAATACCACCGAGGGGTTAGGCTAGGGTCAGATGAGCGCATTTTGTACGGACTGTGCGTCCGTGCAGTACGGACGTACTTACTGACTGACAACAAGGTAGTGGCCACACAGTCGGTTTTTTTCACTGACGTATTTTTGGACTGATGTAGCAGGGAAAATAAATTACAATGAAAGAACATTCTGTCCGTCAAAAATGCTGGACGTATAAATACAGTCCGTCTGACCTTGTTGCATCACTCACACACAAAGCTATGCGGACGTTGTGGACGTGGCGCACTCCGCACGTCCGTTCTAGCAGTATTACGTTCTTGCCTAACCTGCGTCCGTTTACAGCATCCGTCAGCCCCCGCACTTCTGTGCAGACGTACTTTGTGTGTGGGGCTCCATTTAACACAATTGTATGCTATCACGGACGTACTTATGTGCGGGCAACACGGACGTTAACACTGCGTTCGTCTGACCCCAGCCTTACTGTATGATGATACTTGCTGGCCTGGCATTACAGGCACAATATCTGGATGCACTGACGCCCGTTAACAGAAAAGAAAAAACACTTTTCAATATAGGACCACATGGTCCACCCCTGCACTCTTCCACAATACCACAGAGGGGTTACTGTATGATGATACTTGCTGGCCTGGCATTAAAGGCACAATATCTGGGTGCACTGACGCCCATTCCCAGATTCATATCTTTTCAATATAGGACCGCAAGGTCCACCCCTGCATTCTTCCACAATACCACAGAGGGGTTACTGTATGATAGTACTTGCATGCCTGGCACTGAAGGCACAATATTTGGGTGCACTGCCATTGATGCCTGTATCAGATTCATATCCTCAGAGGGGTTACGGTGTGACCGCACTGTTGGGGACGCTAAAGGACCAATTTTAAAGCACCTATTGTTACTTTCATCCAAAGTCTGCATAAGTTTCACAATAATTTAGCCAAAAAAATCACTAAACTTTTTCTGCGCGTCCTAAAATGTCTTTTCATACAGGCTGCCGCTCCAAGCAGTTGTTTATGGATAGATTAAAGGAAAAGCATTTACCGTCATATGAAACGTCATTTTTTTTTTTTTAAGTGTTTCTATACATCCTAGAAATCCGCCACTTCACGGGCAGGTTATGGGGACCTCCTAGACACGATATTTGAAGGAATTTTTGGTTTTTATTTTTAACCCTTATTTCATGGAAAAACTCACTGTCCCTTTAAAAACGTTTTTTTTTAAACTTTTTGTTCTTGTTTCCTGTCCCCCAGGGCACTACCCGGACCCCCATACACCTTTTATGGCAAATATGTAGCATATATGCCCTCTTGGAGGGCACTCTAAAAACCGAATTTTCAGCCCCATTGATTTGCATTGGGTTCGAGTTCGGGTTCGGGTTCGGACCCGAACAAATGGGAAGTTCGGGTTCAGGCTCGAACCGAACTCGGGGAGTGTTCGGCTCATTAGGGATGTGCGTTTCGGGTTTCGGAATTTCGGAATGTTCACGAAATTTCCCGATTTGTGTTTTCGGATGCGGCCGATTTTCCGCAAATTTTTAGATCCGAAAATGGCAGATCCGAAAAGTTTTCCGAGCCGAAACGAAATATTTTCGGAATTTTCGAATGTACTTGAAATGTGTCAAATCGAAATTTATTGCTTTGAAACGAGGAGAACAGACGTTCCGAAAAAACAAAAATTTCCGAAAATACGAAAAGTTGATACAAAAAACGAGCTAAGTGACACAAAAATACGAAAAATGGTCGATATTCCGAAACCATTCACAATTCCGAAAAACGAAAATTTCCGAAAATACGAAAAGTCCATACAAAAACGAGCTAAGTGACACGAAAATACAAAAAATGGTCGATATTCCGAAAAAATGTACACAAAAACGAGTCAAGCCAAATCGAACCGAAACAGAAATCGGTCGAAACGAGCCGAATCGAAAAGTTTAAAAATCCGAAAAATCAAATCGAATCGAACCGAAAAAAAAATCGGTGCACAAGCCTACGGCTCATCCCTAATCAGCAACATAAAATACACACAATAAGGACATTTCATTTTTTGGTGGTAGTGACTCCTTTAATCATAAGCATAGAGAGAGTAACGAGCACATACACGGCATAAACAGGAGAATCTAAAATTGCTAACAGATGGTGCTAATTATATTTATGGAAGAAAACAAAAAGGACAAAACAAGAATAGCTTAGTTGTAGGTACAGAAACAGCAATTACATTCGTTTCACTACGGCTTTCCTTAACTCTTGCCGTGCAGCTCAGCGACTGTGAAGAGGAGGAAAATGTGCACCGTAAAATATTTCCTTATGGTGCTGTGTCAGTTATGTAACTTTACTGACGGAATATCTTCAACTAAGAAAACAAATGCTTTAATTTACCAATATACTGTACATATTCTGAGAGAAGGAAATGTGTGATTTTTTTCCTGTGGTTTATAAGTAGGGTTGCCTGACCAGCCACGTTTTCTTGGACATAATATATTCATACAGATAGGCAGTGCGGGAAAAGTATAACCCTGCAGTATGAAGAACTCATGTGCTGCAGGTAAGACTTCAGAGTGGAAGAACAGGCACCCCCCCCCTCGAGCTGCAGCCCTATTGTAGGTGATAGTGGGGACCTTTGGATGTTAGAAACCGTCAGGGTTATCCAAAGAGATTCGAATTGCTTGAGAAAGGTAACCGAACGCTGAAAATCAGCGTTCGGTTACTTTTCCTGGCCATTCGGCTATCCAGAGAGCAGGCAATTCGCCAAATCCTGTCGAATTGCCTGCACATACGGTGCCTGTTCGGTGCCTGTTCGAGGGCAGTGAAATCCCCATGAAAAAGCACTGCTTCGGCTATTCAGAGAACACAAACCAGCAGTGAAAGGTTCCCCTAATGCCCTGCCATTCGGTGGTTTCATTCGGCAGGTTTATTCAGGAGAATCCCATAGGCTTCAATGTTAAAAATATTCCCGTTTTAATTCAATATCTAATAAACCGTTCATTATAAAATTCTGCAGCAAAAAGTCTCTTTATTTATAGATTTTTTAGGATATTTTAAGCATTTTTCTGAATTTTTTTAAAAAAATTTAAAAGTCCGATTTTTTTTGATTTTTTTTTTTCAGTTTGCTTATTTTTTTTGTAACAGCCCTCTTTATTATCATTCCCTGGACCTCCTGTGAAAATTTCAGACATTTTCGCTTAGTAGTTTCTTTGCAAACAGCGTTTCATTTTCCCAGATTCATACAAATGGTTTTTCTAATTTATTCACTGCCTCCTCTACGTCACAGCTGCTTCGGCTCTGTGTGATTCGGCTCCTGTTCGGCTCCTGTTCGGGTTTTTCAAAGGTTAATCCAGATGTTTTTGCTTGTTTTCAGCGTGCATTCGGTTAGTTTTCATCGGGTTTGCGGCAGCTTTTCCCTGCAATTCGGGGACCCTGTGGTGCTTGCTGAATACACCGCAGGGTCACCGAAATGGGATCGGCAAAACTAACCGAATTGAAGAGAACGAAAAGTCACCGAATGTGCGGTGACTTTTCGAATCTCTTTGGATAACCCTGCATGTGTCTCTGGTTCTCCACACTCTAAATAGACGATTGAGGTATCAGTGGAAAGGCCAGATTCTGGTGTTTCGAAATATATCAAGCATGACAATGTGCAATGTACAAAGTAAAAATAGAATAAAAGATAGTTAGAAATATGCATTTGTTGTAGATTTTTGTACACAATTAAAAGCTATTGAGAAAATTATGAATTTTCATATTATTTTAGGATTTTCAAATGATTTTAGGAAAATATTTGCCATCTTATCCACCCATAATTTTTAGGAAGGCTAGGAATTTAAAAAGTATATTTATACCCTCACCAGGAACAATTTCACTTTGGGATTAAAAAAGAAAACACGGAAGGCAGCAGCAAAAATGACCTGGCTAGGGATTCAACAAACTATACATATATGCAGAAAAAAAACTTTTGTGCCTATTCCCCACCAGGGCGGCTGCGGAGACCAGAAGTATCCAGACTGCTTCATGCATAAAACATTACAAGAAAAAAGGTTGTCATTTGCGCTCGCCACTGTAGCTCCATGCAAAACAAAACGCAATCAGAGGTTTTAGTTTACTTGAAAGGCCATTAATGTGTAAGCTCACCCGCCACGTCACGGCACCTCTGGTATATTTTGCTGTATCGCCAGCCAGGTCATTGTTGCTGCTGCCGCTTTCCGTGTTTCTTTTTTAATCCCAAAGTGGAAATGTTCCTGGTGAGGGTATAGATATAAACCCACCAGTCTGTCTCTTGGCTGAGAAGCAGTAGGAGGATAGGTGGTTGCTTAGAAAGCAGCTCTTGGTTTCATCAGGTAGGACCCACCTGACCAGAGGTGCCGTGACTTGGCAGGTGAGCTTACACTTTAATGGCCATTCAAGTAAACCAAAACCTCTGAATGTGTTTTGTTTTGCATGGAGCTACAGGGGTGAGTGCAAATGACAACCTTTTATCTTGTTATGTTTTAAACACGAAGGGCCCTATTACATTCCTTGCACAAACGTTTGCGCCGGTGCAAAAATGCATTAACGCGAGGGGTGAAACCCTTTGCGCTGAACGTCGTATTACAATGTCAGCACAACAAACGCGCGTTATCGTCTACTGCGGGTGAACCTGCGCGAAAAGCGCGAGCGTACTTTACATCCTATACTTAACATTGTGAGCGCAAATGCGTTTGTGCGCTGGTACGCGGATGGTATTAGAATCTCTCCGCAGTTTGTAACGCACAGCGTTTGCGCGCATAATTTTAGCAACTCCTAAAAGCTGGTGTTAATGGCAAATTCTATCAACCTGCCGAACCCAAATACACCAGCCCAAAAAAAAATACACACCACAGTATAGTTATACATTCTACATATACCCAAACCAATAAAATGGAGAAGTTGTGCCTGTTTTTTTTTATTGCTGCAGCATATATACTCAGATTGATTTTGACAGGCGCAAAAACTTAACGTGAGACAATTGTGGTTCTTAATTCTGATTGGCTGAATCGCGTGAAAAAAACAGTCCGCACATTGATTTCTGCGCGCAACGTTGCTGCCGTTTAACGCGCGTTATTGCTCGATGGATGAAAAAATGCACGAGGAATGTAATTCCAGCGTTGATTTCTGTGCGTTTACGTTTAACGCTTGGCACAAAAATTCACTCGTTGCGCGTGCGTTTTTGCGTGAAGAATACAATTGATCCCGAAGTGGGCTGGATGCTTCTGGTCTCCGCAGCCGCCCTGGTAGGGAATAGGCACAAAACCATTTTTTTTCTCCATAAATAAGGACAGTCATGGAAAATAATACTTAAAATTGCATTAATTTTCCTTATTTTGATATCACGCCAGATTAATTAATAACGTCATTAGTCAGTAATGAGATTTTTGACACTGTTTGATCGGTGCTGCTCCGTAATATTCATTGTGGAGTCTGTTAACATGGTTTCGGGTCTTGCTCCAGACCTGTCAGACGCAGAATATGTAATCTACGGGCTTCTCAGGCAGTGCCTTCAGTCGGACAGCTCGGCATTAAACCACAACAGCAACTATGGCCGCAGTGTCTGGCAGTGATTTGCTGTCTTGTTCTTACTTGTAAGTGGATATTGATTTTAGTATTGGGTGTGTTATATGTTTTTTTACACTTCTCCATATCTTATTTATAATGAAAGTGGCGACGAAGCCAATGTGATGGAATAAAAATCACTCACGCAGCAGTAAATGTGTCACCTTCATTAAAGGGCCACTCCAGGCGCCAAAAACGAAAACTACGCATGGTACGTAACGCGAATAATAATTTTGAGTGGTATTTATTAATTACAGTAACGCTCGATGCAAAAAATAATAACAATACAAAAAAATCCTTGTAGATTAACAAAATAACAATCTCGTTGTGACTCTTAAATTGTGTAAAAATTGCACAAAAAGGATACATTTGCAAACTGCAACATATGTGATACTGTAGACCAGTGTAGCTCTGCAGTCTCGCTTCATTTTGTTATAGCAGCGAGCAGTGGTTCCCGACCCTCGACCTCAGGTTCCCTAACAGGACAGGTTTAATGGATCCCGTTGTGGAAATGCAAACTGAATCCTGTAATCACTGAGCAGCAAATCATATCACCTGTGCCAGGGCCAGTGTTAGACTACAGTATTTTGCGCCCTAGGCAAGACCAACTACTTGCACCCCCTCGCCCTGAAAAAATGTCAACTGTTGAAATGCGGAGGGGAACACACACACGGTTGTTTGGTGCCCATCTTACCCCTCTGCTGGTTGGGCCCGGGATAGGTCTGTGACTCTTTCTTTCTTTCTTTCTATAGTCTGTGACTCTTTCTTTTGTCTTTTCTTTCCTCTGCCTCTTTCGTTCTTTCCTCTGCCTCTTTCGTTCTTTCCTCTGCTCTCTGTGTTTCTTTCTTTTTTCTTTCTTTCTTTCTTTCTTTCTTTCTTTCTTTCTTTCTTTCTTTCTTTCTTTCTTTCTTTCTTTCTTTCATCTGCCTCTTTTTTTTCTTTCCTTCCTCTGTGCCTCTTTCTTCTGTGCCTCTTTATTTCTTTCGTGCCTTTTCTTTCTTTGGTGCCTTTCTTTTGTCTTTCTTTCTTCTGTGCCTTTCTTTCTTCTACCTCTTCTTTTCTTTCATCTGCCTCTTGTGACGCCCGTACGTCATCTGGTGGCACCTGTGCGTCACTATAAGATGCGCACCTTCTGCACCGCTAACTGCCGGCAACACAAGCAAACAACGAGGAAGGAGTACAACAATGGAACCCAGGTTGGGGCCAGCTGCACCCCTAGGTGGCAGTGCGCCCTAGGCGGTTGCCTAGCTTGCCTAGTGGAAGCACCGGCTCTGACCTGTGCTGTGCTTCAGATATCCTGCAAACCTGATCTGTTAGGGGGATCTGAGGACAGGGTTGGAATGCACAGACCTAACCCTATCACAAAACAGAACAAAGAAATGTATATGGAGTATATCTAAATAGGAAATAGAGATAAAATCGTCATAGCGTAACACAGCAAATACAATGAAACCAAAGACTGATCCCTTTTGAAACAAACTTGCTAGAGGTAAATAATAGTAGACATATAAGAAAAATCACGGTGTTACCGCTCCTGGGGTAGATCCACTTAGGTCAGCGCTTTCTCCTCCTCTGGTGCCGAACACTTTGCACCTACACTTTATAATAAAGATCCAGAGGATGTAGGCCCTTCCACGTCAAAGACTCGCTGCAGTCTCTCATGGATAATCCCGTAATGGTATAGGGTTCCTGAAAACACCACACTCCTCCTTATGAATGCATTCAAAATAAGGGGTTATTATAATAAAAATGAATACATAGAAACGCAGACACTCATCCGACGCGTTTCATTGTTAAAATGCAACTTTATCAAGGATAAAAGTGTCCTCATGGCAACTGAGTTTAAATAGGCCACTACTGCAGCTTTTTTCCTCTCACTTAACGATACTTCTGGGTTCTCTCCACGTGGCGCTCGCACATTAGTTATTCCCTTGGTCGTCGTTCGTTGATGACGCACATCCGGTTGATGTTGACTCTTCCGCGCATGCACGATACTCTCGGGTCTTCAACCAGTCTCCCTGCTCACTCGCGCATGTGTTCGGATCACCATGGCGCCATCTTGGAATGTCCGATATGCCTTCTCTAGGGATGAGCATGACTGAAAAATTTGTTTTGTTTAGTTTCGTTTCGTTACGTTTTTAAATAATTTTGTTTTCGGAATTTCGTAACTAATTTTGTTTCGGATTTTGATTCGGATTGATTTGAAATTTTGAATCGATTTGAAATTTTGAATCGATTTCAAATTCGATAGTTGATATCCATTTGATAGTTCATTTCAAATTTTTCATTTATGATGATGACACAGTATAAAACTAAATAAATTTGTTATATACCGTTTTGTTTCGGATTTGTATCGTATCAATTCGTTATGCGGAAGTACTTCCGAAATACAAATTATCAAATTTTGTTCTAAATTTCGAATTTTTCTGAAACGAATGCACATCTCTAGCCTTCTCTATGTATTCATTTTTATTATAATGAACCCTTTATTTTGTACGTATTCATACGGAGGAGTATTATTTTTTTCAATCCATCCACCCTGTGTATAACACCCGAGCTGAGACTCATTCTCCTGTTGTTGCTACATGTTGAGTATCCCTTGTCCAAAATTCCAAATGTTCCAAAATACAAAAACATGTTGAGGGCTGACTTGATACCAAAAGTAGAAAACTCCACACCTGACATAAAGTGACAGGGGACAAGAGTACAAAAAATATTGTATGAAATGACCTCAATAAGGAAAGATGGAGAGAGAAGACGGATGAAATGTAAGTATCTAGGAATGGAACAAGCCCATTTACTAAGGACCATCAGGGATATTCAAAGAGATCCGAATGGCTGCTGAAAGGGAACCGAACGCTGAAAATCAGCGTTCGGTTACCATTCCTGCCCATTTGGCTATTCAGAGAGCAGGCAGTTCGCCAAATCTTGGTGAATTGCCTGCACATACGGTGCCTGTTCGGTGCCTGTTCGAGGGCAGTGAAATCCCCCATAGAGAAGCAATGCTTCGTCTATTCAGAGAACACAAACCAGCAGTGAAAGGTTCCCCTAATGCCCTGCCATTCGGTGGTTTAATTCGGCAGGTTTATTCAGGCGAATCTCATAGGCTTCAATGTTAAAAATATTCCCATTTTAATTCAATATCTAATAAACCGTTCATTATAATATTCTGCAGTAAAGAGTCTCTTTATTTATAGATTTTTTAGGATATTTTAAGCATTTTTTATTATTTTTTTAAAAGAAAAAATCCGATTTCTCTTTAATAAATGTTTTTAAACTTTGTTTATTTTTTCTGTAACAGCCCTTTTTATTATCATTCATTGGATCATATGTAAATTTCAGTCATTTTCGTTAAGTAGTTTCTTTGCAAACAGCGTTTCACTTTCCAAACATTTAAGGCTAGGGACAGATGAGCGCATTTTCTGCGGCCACCGTCAAAATGTACGTCGATGCGTGCGCACGCATTTTTTCACGGAATACGCTTAAGTGGTCAGACGATGCGCAATTCTGGACGTATTTCATGACGATGGGGTGAAAAGAAGTCTAGGGAAATCCGGCTGTTTGAACGTTATGTTGGCCGCACACTAGCAGCGTCTGACATCTCCTAATCACGCACACACGCTGCTATGCGGCCGCAGCGCACTCTGTACGTCAGTACCAGCGGTTTAACGTTCTCGAAAAAATGCGTTCATTTTCCACTTGCGTTGCGCGGCCGGACTTTTGTGCGACCGTACTTCGTATATTGGCCGTCATTGCCCGGCATCTGCTGCTAGTGCGGCCGTGATTAAGTGCGCCAGAACGCGCGTTCGCACTGCCTCAGTCTGACCCTAGCCTTAGCGTACTGTTTTGGTTTTTTTTCACTCCATTCGTCTGCGGTGTCGGGTTTTTCCGGCGGCTGCTCTGCGCTCTGATCGGCTCCTGCTCGGGTTTCTCCGACATGTTAAGCGGGGTTAATCCAGATGTTTTTGCGGGTTTCGGTGAGCATTCGCCCTGGTTTTGCGGTGAGTTTTCGCTGGGTTGGCGGCGACTTTTCCCTGCATTATGGCAGCCCTGTGGTGCTTGCTGAATACACCGCAGGGTCGCCGAAATGGGATCGCCAAATCACACTGAATTGAAGAGAAAGAAAAGTCACCGAACGTGCGGTGACTTTTCGATTCTCTTTGAATAACCCTGCATGTTTTTCTGAGCATAAATAATACCCTGCCTGGCCAAAAAATAATGTCACACACTCTAATATGTGGTCGTGTTGCCTTTTTCTGTGATTGCGACACGCATTCGCCGCGGCATCGTTTGGATAAGCTCATGCAATGTCACGGCATTTATTTGCATCCAGAGTGTCATTAATTTGTGGCCAAGATCTTGTATTGATGATGGGAGAGTTGCGGCGCTGCATAAAGTCTTCTCCAGCACATTATCCCAAAGATTAACCTCAATGGGGTTAAGGTCTGGACTGTGCGGTGGCCAATCCATGTGTGAAAATGATGTCTCATGCTCCCTCAACCGCTCTTGCACAATTTGAGCCCAATGAATCCTGGCATTGCCATCTTGGAATATGCCCGCTGTGCCATCAGGGGAGGAAAAACCCATTGATGGAAAAATCTGCTCATTCAGTGTATTCAGGGAGTCACATGACCTCATTTTATGCTGAAACATATTAATCACTCAAGTAACTATCCAATGGAAGGCTATTTGCTTCCTTAAATCTAAGGCTGGGGTCAGACGAGCGTAGTGTTCACATCCGTGATTGCGCCTAAAAGTACGTCCGTGATAGCATGACAGAAAGCCCATTGGAGCCCGACACACGAAGTACGACCGCACTGAACTGCGGACGCACAACAGCCGCGGCCCACGGACGCAAGGCAGGCAAGAACGTACAACCCCTAGAACGGCCGCACAAAGTGTGCTGCGTCCGCAACGTCCGCATAGCTTTGTGTGTGAGTGATGGAACGTGGTCAGACGGACTGCATTTATACGTCCAGCATTTTTCACGGACAAAATGGTTTTGCTTTTTAATTTATTTTCCCTCCTACATCCGTCAAAATATACGTCAGTGATAAACGGACTGTGTGACCACTACTGCGTCTTCCGTACTGACGTACGTCCGTGTGCACGGACGTACAGTCCGTAGAAATCACGCTCGTCTGACCCTAGCCTAAGTGGTGACCTTTTTTTTGGCCAGACGGTGTACATGCTAACGGGCAGGGTGTGAAAGTGCTGGCACGCTGCTTGCGGAATTGATACAAGGCTGGTGGGTTATAACGTCAGTAATACAGTTTGTTTTCATATGGCTTATGGGGATTTTTTTATTACAGGAACACGCTAATATAAGTTAAATGCACATTAATTCCCCATTTAATCATATTATTAATGTAAGAAAGGTGCCATAAAACGTGTAAACCTGTAATTATGTAACTGGTTGCTCGGCTTTGCCAAAAAGATTTATGAAATGTAAGATTTGTAACACGTGCAGCTTCATCTGCTTTATCCCACGGGTTTTCTATACGTTCAGTTCTTCACACCTTTGGATCGTGGTCTCGGTTTTCACATTACAGTCTCATTTACTCGGTATTTTTTTCCTCCCCCTCCATCCTGTTGTTCCGGATCCTAAATCTCACCTGTTTAGTGTGTTTTGATAAGAGTATAAACGCGGCTTTCAGTACGTGGGAGTTATTTGGGAAGGCAGAACCAGAGGAATTATGGAAAATAATCCATGAAGACGGAGCCTCTTGAAGCCACTTATAACCATGGAGAGATTGTTGTGACCCAGTTCTAGATACGTTTTTAGCGTGAAAAATAGCTTCTACTGTTGTCATGTAATCATTAAATGTGAAGAAAAAATCTGACAATGAAACCAGGACACATCTGGGAATCTTGATGGCATCCTAGTCTTTTTAGTACTTATGAGAATGGATGGTTAACACAAAAAAAATAGCTATGTACGTTTTGTTTCATTTTCCTTTCGTCCGAACTGGTTTTCGGACAAAATATCGGCTTTTCGGCTGTTCGGGAGCATCTGAAATTCTGAATCGCTGAAAAACAGAAATGAACAAAAACGATAAAATAGTTTCGAATCGATCTGAAAATTTCTGGATCAATTCAGAATCATTTTGCAAATGGAAAAAAAAGTTGCATTTATTGTGCAATACTAACCCTAACCCTAATATATGCAAAAACACTAACTGAAACCCTAAAACAAATAGAACCACAAAGCCTAACAGTAATTCTAATCCTAATACAAATAAAACCACAAAGCCTAACAGTAACTCTAATCCTAACCATAGCCAAACCCATACCCTAGCCCTAATGCTAACCCTAATACATGCAAAAACACTTTAACTGCAACCCTAACAGTAACTCTAATCCTAATATAAATAGAACCACAACGCCTGACAGTAACTCTAATCCTACCCCTAGCCAAACCCTTACCCTAGTCCTAATGCTAGCCCTAACCCTAATACATGCAAAAACAATAACTGTAACCCTAACAGTAACTCTAATCCTAATACAAATAAAACCAGGAAGCCTAACAGTAACTCTAATCCTAACCACAGCCAAACCCATACCCTAGCCCTAATGCTAGCCCTAATCCTAATATATGCAAAAACAGTAACTCTAATCCTAAAACAAATAGAACCACAAAGCCTAACAGTAACTCTAATCCTAACCCTCGCCCAAATCCTTACCCTAGCCCTAATGCTAGCCCTAACCCTAATACATGCAAAAACAATAACTGTAACCTTAACAGTAACTCTAATTCTAATACAAATAGAACCGTGAAGCCTAACAGTAACTCTAATCCTAACCCTAGCCCAAACCCTTACCCTAGCCCTAATGCTAACCCTAATACATGCAAAAACAATAACTGCAACTCTAACAGTAACTCCAATCCTAATACAAATAGAACCACAACGCCTAACAGTAACTCTAATCCTAACCCTCGCCCAAATCCTTACCCTAGCTCTAATGCTAGCCCTAACCCTAATACATGCAAAAACAATAACTGTAACCTTAACAGTAACTCTAATTCTAATACAAATAGAACCGTGAAGCCTAACAGTAACTCTAATCCTAACCCTAGCCAAATCCTTACCCTAGCCTTAATGCTAGCCCTAACCCTAATACATGCAAAACAGTAACAGTAACAATAATCTTGATCCTAACAGTAATTCAACACTAAATGTAACCACATTGACCACATGCTTTCATGACATAATGGATAAGAGTACCGTACGTCACGAAGGTCTACACAAGAGGAATTTGAGCCATATCACCAAACACCGGCTGGGTGGAGTAGAGGTAATGTCACTGCTCTGCATGGAGAGAGCCTGTGGAGTCATGGGTTCGATCCCAGTGAGCAACCTCTCCAGTAAGTGTCCTTGGCAAGACACCTAACGGTACATACTCGCCACCCAGGACATACTTGAAAACAAGAGAAATCTTAATGTATCCTTCCTGGTAAAATCCTTTCTCAAAAAAAATAAAAAAATCAATCATAGTAAGTGATGTATTTACTGTATCCCAATAATTCAACAATGTTATAAAGTCACAAACCTATTGAAGTCCCGTTTTAAAGACAAAACTGAAATAATAAATCTATAAAGGCACCAAGAAACACACTTTGTAATCTGACCACCCTTCCTCCGATACCTTAAAGTCCAGGAGCCCAACTGTATTAATAAGGATTCCAATATAAGGAATAATTTAACAGCATCTGTTAAATGAAGACATTTCCATTATTGGAGATTGATTGATGTGAATTCTATATGTTCTTTCTTTCAATATAATTACCGAAAAATGACTATTGTCTCCTTATTCCCAGAAGTTAATCACTGACCCGTCATTTCACAAGACTAAGTGAACATCGAGAATATCCTTCTCAGACGTCACGTAGAAAACCAGGGTCCGTTTGGTTAATAAGGTTATACTCATGACCAGTCTGGTCCATTTACAATCCTTTTCGAAGTTTCTCTCGGGTGGAAATTGATGACTGTCCATGTGAATGAAAAGTCCTAGCTAGTCTACACACGTCACATTACGCGTGGAGCCATATGTCCATCACCGGAATCAGATTCACAGTTTATAGGTTTAATCTCTGATTTGTGACAGATATGTTTTCTGGAACTGACAATTAATGATGCAAGTAAATGTTTGAAGTTTGAGATCAAAGCAGGCGCCAATTAGACCAAAAAGAAGATGGAAAACCTTACCAGAGGGGTATGCAACCGGTATCATCACAGTTGTTGTTAAATTTCAAAACGTTACCATCCCTAGTGAAATGACTACGGTTTATAAGTGATGGGAGTCATTCGTAACTTTGTACTTCTGCCTTTCATAAATACATTTTGTTAGTATCTCTGAGTATTTCAGGGTTTGACAGTTGATTCATAAAGTCGATGAGTTCCAACTGATGCTGCACATGTTAAACAAAAATCAGGATGCCCACTTTCATCTTTTCCTCCTCTCTGCTCTATTAAATTGCCTTTCCATACCCCACTGATTATCGACCCATGTTACTCTGCCATGTTTCCTAGTAAAACTTGGCTGTTAAACATTGATCATTTTCCCGTTTGTCACTAACCGACGATAAAAAACAATAAAAAATATCATGATGAATTATTGAGAGACCACAAATAAAATGTAACACAATAGGAATAAATGATCCTGGGAAGACATTGAGAATTGTGGGTATCCAAGACAGCACAAGTAGACATACAGTAACATTTCTTGTATACTTGTGTGATTCAGTTTGGTCCAAAAATTAATTCCATGGCAAAAAATAAGCAGAAATAATAACTGTAATTCTAACCCTACCTTGAAAGTAACCTTAACCCTAAGATTAGCCCTAACCCTAAAAGTAACTCTAAACCGAACTCTAACTCAAGATGTACCCCTAGCCCCAAGCTTTAAAATAACCCTAACCCTAAAAGTAACCGTAACCCTAAAACTAGCCCCAACCCTAAAAGTAACTCTAACCCTAACTCAAGATGTAACCCTAGCCCCAAGCTTTAAAATAACCCTAACCCTAAAAGTTACCGCAACCCTAAAACTAGCCCCAACCCTAAAAGTAACTCTAACCCTAACTCAAGATGTAACCCTAGCCCCAAGCTTTAAAATAACCCTAACTCTAAAAGTAACCCTATCCTTACAGTAACCCTAACCACAATTGTAAAACTAACCCTAACCTTAAAAGAAACCCTAACCCTAAAAGTAAGTGTAACCCTAAAACTAGCCCCAACCCTAAAAGTAACTCTAACCCTAACTCTAACGCAAGACGTAACCCTAGCCCCAAGCATTAAAATAACCCTAATCCTAAAAGTAACCGTAACGCTAAAACTAGCCCCAGCCCTAAAAGTGACTCTAACCCTTACTCTAACTCAAGATGTAACCCTAACCGTAAGCTTTAAAATAACTCTAAGCCTAAAAGTAGCCCTAACCCTAAAAATAGCCCTAACCCTAAAAGTAACTCTAACTCAAGATGTAACTCTAGCTGTAAGCTTTAAAATAACCCTAACTCTAAAAGTAACCCTAACTTTAAAGTAACCCTAACCACAATTGTAAAACTAACCCTAACCTTAAAAGAAACCCTGACCCAATCTCAAAACTAACCCTATTCCAACTCCTAACCCGTAAAGGCAACTCTAACCCTAGCCCTGAAAGTAACCCGAACACTATCACTATTTTCCAAGTGTACCAGTTGGGTGGAGTAGAGGTAACAATTGGATTCAAGAATTTCCAAACCGAACCAAAGCAAAATTTTTGACTGTGCACATGTCTAATGGCAGGCAGTATGTTTGTGTGCCTGTTGGTTGGTTGCTGTTGAGCCTTGCTGGGCACTAAAGATGAACATTTCTTATTGGATGAATTTGAGACCCGCTGGAATTTTGGGTGATTTGTTGATTTGTGCAAAATGCAGAGTATCATTCAATTGTTGACATGGTGTCACGGTTGGCCCATGAAGTGGTAAGAAGGGCGTGATGGAACAGGGCAAAATACCATGGTATGTTTAGTAGCAGAAGCAAAGGAGATAGTAATGTAGGGAGTAGGCAGCAGGCATAGTCTAGTGGGAAGCCAAAGGTCAAGGTAGGCGGTTGTCAGGCAAGATTGGTAAACAGTCTGGGTCAGTACACAATGGAGACAGTGATGGATAAGGGAGAGATAGAGCAAATTACTACCAAGGATACTGCTTCAATATTGGATCAGTGAAAGATGTAAAGAGCTGCATTACAGAAATAGGAGCCTTAGGGGCTCCTCTCACTGCTCACTGAGGCGTCTCTAGTGACATCATTGGTAAGCGATGCACACCCACCGCCAAATGGGTGGAGGTAGGCCACATGCTCACTGCCATTTGGGGTCCTAGCATGGTCTGTCTAGCTCTGTCGAGAAGCCAGGGAAGCATGTGCTGAGGTAACACGATGAGCTGGGGAACGAGTGCTCCTTGGTGGCTGGGGTGCTCAACGCGGTGATGGGGAGCAGCCAATAGTGACCATGAAGGCCACGCAGAAACAATCAATCCAGTGCCGGTCTGTAAGAGAAGCAACTCTGAGGCTAGGGTCAGACGAACGCAGTGCGAATGCGCGTGCATCCGCACTTTATCACGGCCGTAGTAGCAGCAAATGACGGCCAATGACGGCAATGTACGAAGCCACCCTGACAACGCAAGCGGCAAACGCATTTTTTTCGAGAACGGGAAACCGCTAGTACTGACGTACAGAGTGCGCTGCGTCCACTAGCGGCATGTGTGCGTGATTAGGAGACGTCAGACGCTGCTAATGTCCGGCCAACATAACGTCCAGATGCAAAAAGGGTTTATTGATGATCCGTACAAAATCATGGACGCGAATGCGCATCGTATGACCGCTATCACGTATTCTGTGAAAAAATACGTCCATTCGTTCGAAACGCACTTTTTCACGGACAACGCGAAAAATGCGTTCGTCTGACCCTAGCCTGACCTGGAATCACCTTGAAAGCCACCCTGACATATAGCTTGTATATTGCTGCCGAATATGTTGTCGCTATGTAAAATATAATATATAATAATCCATCCTGAGTGTAATACATTGAATTTAAAGTATTGCATGCTGCGTCCGCAACTCTTCATTCCATTGGAGATGGAACGCTTGACAACGTCGCTACTTTCCGAGTATCGTTGAGTTGTTTAAAGCTGATCTTTCAATTAATTTCATCACAGGGAGATTTGTTTAAAAATGTTCGCCGCGTTTAATTATAATTAGTCCTTATTATAGAATAGAAAGACGCCGCATTGTAATGTTGCAGCGTTTCCCAGCTTGTGTTTTTACCGTCCTTTTTCAGAACATTGTCCCGATTTGTCCGCATTACATCCAGCGTTTCATCTTATTCTCTTCGGAATCAAGCAATATTTATTATTATTGCCCATCTCGGTTCTATGTTACCATTTTATACGTTATTAGATTGTTCTGCGTGTTTTACTATATTGCTAACTGAGTGCCCATTTCGCCGGCAATATATATCTATCAACAGAGCTCATAAAAACAACCGAAAAAAAAATTCTCCGGCTTGACTTCAACGTTCTCCGTCCGCTATCATTTCTCCTCTAAATGTGATTTTATTCCCGCGTTATTTTTAACCTTGGCAAGTCTTGGATTTAATTAGACTTTGTCAAATATATATACATTTTTTTTTTGCAAAGCTTGAGGGGAAAAAAATCCAGTTAACGACTCCAGCCTATATAGAGTTATATAGCGGACAGAAGGTAATTAACATGACTAGCCTTTCCATGGACAGACAGGATCACACCGAGCGCTGGGTTGGAACCGTTTATGTAGGCTAAGCGTACGGCAAATAAATTCCATTAGAGGTTTTTATGATTGCTCCGCAGAATTACTGCCGGACGAACAAAGTCCTGGTCCTCCTTATCAGTCCTGGTGCGTGTTTGTATGTCAACGCACAGAGAAGTAAATACGTTTGTGCATTGCGTTGCCCAGAGCATACAGTTGCGTCGTTGACTTGCCCCAGTACGGGGCATTAATGTTGGCCTCGAATAAGCACAGATGCGGCATTCAGCCATTTATCTGGCAGCAAGACGCCGTCATTTATCCCAAAGCAGACAGCCGGGGGGACCACCGATCAATTTGTAATTTTTCTCTCGGCTGCCAGTTGAGTGAACGGCGACATTAAATCCTCGGGAAGCCGAGGCGGCTCAGCTCAGCGCCTTAAATTATTCAATTAATGTGAGGAGGTCTCTTTTTTTTTCGGTAATAAACGAGTGTTTGATGTGATGGGTTTGATATCTGTAGAGAAGGACATAGGGTCAGACGAGATAAATAAATCACAGAAAAAAGCGTCTGGCCGCGCAACGTAGGGATTTCTTCGGACGCCAGGAATCGGCAAGACGCGAAGGCAGAGGACTTAGGGCCCGATCGCAGACGCACAGCCGGAAGTCAACAGCTAATTGGGAAATAAGGAAATAAGTAGAAGAGCTTCAGAGGACGTACGTGTTAGAGGTCGTTGTGCGCAAAATGTGGAGAAGGTCTGAAATAATTCCCTACAGGTGTGTTAAAGAGAAGAGTTACCGAAACGGAAAGAATTTAAATCGGTGAGACGTCTTCTGCCGCCGAGCTGTGCAAGCATGAAAAAGAAAGAATATATCGCTTTCCTTTAATTAACCACTGCAAAGCTACAGACGATAGTGAAGGGTGAGATATCGAACGTCAGCCTCGCTCCAACTCCTCTTCATCTCAAGGGATAATCTGCTGAAAATACGGTTCCTTTTTTGTCCCTAAATAATTGGGCAGGTGCTTCTGACAGCCTCCGCCAAATTATTTGTTCCTATGCAACTTGTGTAGCGTAGGAACCTCAAACTGCCCACCGCTACGTGACTTGCGCACTTTGGGCCCTATTACATTCCTCGCGCACAATTTTGCACGTGCGTTAACGCGAGGGGCAAAACCCTTTGCGCTGAACGTCGGATTACAACGTCCACGCAAAAAAATGCGCGTTAACGTTTAACGCGGATGGACCTGCGCGAGCGTAATGAACTGTGCGCGTCCTATACTTAACATTGTAAGCGCAAATGCATTTGCGCGCTGGTACGCGGATGGTATTACAATCTTAGCGCAAAATTTAACGGACAACGTTTGCGCACATAATTTTAACGTCTTTGAAAAGCTGGTGCTAACGGCAAATTGTAACAACCTGACCGTACCAAACTGCG